>OY755248.1:20002436-20077311 GCA_963576725.1 Azorinus chamasolen | reverse complement strand
CCTGAAGAATATTTATATATGTTCACGTAATAGTAAACTATTACATTTACTCAGCGTATGCTAGTTACAAAATCATGATAACAGATATGATCCATATTAGACGCCAAGTTACACGAAGTTTCTTCAGTATCCAAGTGCACGTCATTGAAGAACTGAAGTAGGCAACGTCTTATGATCACTTTAGACGCAAAATTACTTAGCGTGCAAAGAGGTAATTCTACAAGTTTGATGTATTGCTTTGATCAGTTTTAATTACGCATAGGTCCGCTCGCCGATTATGATAACAATATCAGTTTTGGTCGTATAGAACTAAAGCAATATTTATTGGCAGTCTTGAATCCTGATGAGACGCTGAGTATTATGATCTGGGTATACACTGTTTACACAGGAGCAGAAAGTCGTGTTTATGGAATAAATATATAGAAAGAAAATATGAAATAATGAATGTTAATTAAATTATTTTAATGCACATGGAAACAGGAATTGTTGATAATGGCAGACCTTGGTCTCTTCTGCTTGCATAGGGTAGAAAGGCGTATTCAATACAGGTTCTGCTCTGTGTCTTCTCTGTTTCTAGTACGAGAAAATGCGGAATTATGAGGGAAAGGGTTAACGTTTTATATACATAACTGGTGACGATACTGATAGTTTTTCGAAATAAAACAACACCTAAATATATCTGTAATTCTAGCTTATATTATAGCTGCATATATATCAGACGAACAGTCAACTGATCGAATTGATTATAGAGCAAAATAAATCCTTACCCCATACTCACCGCAAAACATACTGATAGATAGTTTCAGAACTTGTAGATAGTTTCAGAACTTGTTTCTAACAATGTTACAGTAGGTGTGGAGGTTATTTTGCGGCTAGATCAAGGTAAATATAGTAAAACTTATAATTCCAAGCCATAAATCAGTATCAGAACAATTATAGTTCCGTAAGTTGAAGTTCAGAATAATACAAATACATACACTCGTCAGCGAGAAATATATTTATCGACGCAAATTGCGAGAACGCACAAGTAACACGCGGTTGCTCTTTGATTATACCATACCTTTTTATGTAATGGTAATTCTGATTGGTTAAATGACCGTGGTTTGGCGTTGCGGTTCGGCATGTAGCGTACGGACGGTCCATAACTCTCAAAAAGCGCATGCTGCGGTTTATAAAGCGCATGATGCAGTTTAGAAAGCGCATGATGCAGTTTGTAAAGCACGTGAAGCGCTTTAGAAAGCCCACGATGCGCTTTGTAACCGCATGATGCCCTTTTGGAAAGTTATGAACCACTTCGTAATCATACATCGCAGTCCACGATGAAACCATCGCGACCAGCGGTGATAACGATCGAACCCGGCGACGAGTGTCCCTGGTAAGACACCTTCGCGGACCCATTACAACCCGCGACGGACTGCGGAAGACCGCATATTAGCACGGACAAAAAAACCTTGTCCGCGTTGGTTAAAATTGCGATGGACCGCGGAAAACAAAAAGTCCGCGGGGCTTGTACTGTACCTACTTCCACAATACTTAGAATCCTTTGCAGTAGGCGTAATGGCCATAGGAACAGTTGCGACAGCTGAGCCTGTGTATGAAATGTACCAGGACAGGAGACCAGTTTAATTATGAACAAACAAATATGCTCAGAAGTTCGAGATGAACGCTGTTTTAAGATTTGATGAATTGATGTTGCTATATCTACATGAACAATAACGTGGACACAAAAGGTTGACATGTGCACGCCCCACTTAGCTATTAGCTCTTCTTCCTCTTGTGAAAATACTGGCTTTGTTTTAATGCCCCCGTTGACGATAGTCAGGGGGCATTATATTTCGCACCTGTCCGTCCGTGAGTCACGCTTTTACGTGCAGTTCCCCGTCTTATATCTTACTAACCACTATAGCTATTGGCATTGAATTGTAAACACATTAAACACCATCCATATTTTCATTGCCCATTCAGCCCATGCTACCTGCAAGCCCAAAGTCAAGGTCAAATGACTTAGTATTTTAAAGCTAGGCAAGCACCAACACGGGGGCATCGATGTGTCTTACAGACACAATTTTGTAGTTGTACTTTTTTCCTAAAGCAGCAAATGCTTTATTTATCAAGATGGTTTCAAAAGGTATTTTTGCAGGTGCAAAAGGCGTCAATATGAGGAAATGGGTTAAGGCTTATATATGAAAGTCCACCCCGTTTAGCCTTCGATTTTAGTTACATTTTGGCCATAATAATATTTTCATCTTTCAAATTAATGTTATGCACGTGTGTAAGTGCGTATCGATAGCTACACGCCTGTTATTTATTTATTTAGATCATTTTATCACAAATTATTCATATGTAGTGTTCTTGATAGATCTATATTTAGATGCTGATTTTGTTTGTGCTGCGAAAAATCGAAGTGTTCGGTAATAGTGTTCCACAGGGGTACATGTGCACCTTTTACCGAACACCTCGACAACTCTGTAATACAACAATCTATGATGATATTGAATAATTACCCTTGTTTTTTTAAATGTTTTTATGCGTAAATAAGTCTAACTTTCAGCACAATACATAAATACAAAGTCTGTTTATCTTTATAAACTCGGCAATCCAGAGTTACGGAATCGGTAAGGCACGTAGATAATAAAAGACTGGTTTACTGTAGTGAAAGGACATTCAAATATACGCACACTCGGCTCTTACCAATGGCTTTGTTGGCAATGAAAAGGATATGACATCATCTGTATGACGTCAATTGGGTGCAGAACAAAGGCTTTGCGTAAAAATAGCGCATTTTAGTTTTTGTTCGGTATAACATGCACGTTCGGCATTAGGTGCCCCCGCTCTACTTTGTAAAATTATGCACTAAAAAGTTTAGGTTTACGTTCCACGCTTTTCAGAAATCCGTGGTGTCCATGATTACCACTTCACTAATAATACATAAAGTAGTGAAATTCATCAAAATATGAAACATTTGCAAATATACAGCATAAATTAATCCTGATTACTAGTGATTAGTTCACTACATATTGATAGAATGTTATGTAGTCTATTTGTGTTTGAAATTAACAACCACTTTGTCAATAAGCTCACTGGAAAAAAAAATTTAGTTACACGATCTATTTCTTGCATAACTAACGGGGAAAGTATCGTATTGATATTCCTAAATGTGTACATAAACTATATTTTGCATTCAAGAGTTATCAATATATGCAATATACACACATACTGTAGATGGTTACAGGTTCGAAACCAATTTCGGGAATAAAAAAATGTATACATGCTCTAATATTCTGTTTGCTGAAGTAACCCTAACTTTTCCATTCAACCTTTCAGTCAATATCTTATATACACCATCATGACCTTTGCGATCAACTGCAAGTGTCATTTATTCTTCTGGTCCTTTCTCTCTTATACCTTTTCGGAATAAAAAAAATGTTTACATGTTCTAATATTCTGTTTGCTGAAATAACCCTAACTTTTCCATTCACCCTTTCAGTCAATATTTTGTATACAACATCATAACCTCTGCGATCAACTGCAAGTGTCATTTATTCTTCTGGTCCTTTCTCACATACCTTTTCGCAAAATGCCCGTTTGTTTCGATATTGTTGACTCATTTTTGTTTAGTGGCTTTGCGTAACATTTATCCGACTACTATACAACTACATTATTTATGAACAAATATTGTCGGTTATTATCAACCTTGGATGCGCATAAAGATGCGCAGAAGTTACTACCGAAAACTTTTTAAATGTATCATTAAATGCAAATGTTAGTTTTCGAATGTAGACGGGAAACACCCTGCCGGTCGGGCCATTGGTCTGTCCACATGTGGTATAGGTAGCTTGGGGAGCAAACTCCTCTTTCAGTTGTAATCGATTATAATGAAGGTTGGCACAAATAATCAGTATGACCAGCACATGTGCAAGATATTTTTCAAGTGTAACTCCCCTAAACTCTTTACTGCAGGATTGTTATATAGCATAAGTAAAGTAAAGTACCTAGTTATAGGCTACTTTCAGTCCGAAGAGCCGCTCAGCCGACTGTACATATACTTAAGAAGCTAGTGGAAAGAATTCCTATTTCTAGTTTCAACTGATTGTATTGATTGATGGCACGAGTAAATCGTATGCATGCATAAAAGATGTGCAATACCTACATATCCTATGTGGGCTTTATAGCCTCCTTGATTTAGTTTTTATGTGAAAAGTCATTGCTTCAAAATTAAAGTGGTGTTGCGGGGTAAAATAACATTCAGTGACTGTTCTCGTTTTCCCCGATTTTATCTTTTCAGAGAACAAGATGTTGAGGTAGATAGAGTACAAAATTCAAGTTGTTTGGTTATATTACCAAAACGATACGTTCAGACAAGTTACAACAGGAAAAGCAAGTAAAAATGGGGAGACAAGGACGCACCAGTACACACAAGATGTAGATTAGTCTGTGGACATGATGAAAGAATACAAAACGGGTATTATTTCATAGGAAAAAAACCATAGGAATATTATCCGAAATGGAGGTCCTCTTATCAACTTATAATAATGATGTAATTCAAGACTTCAGAGACAATAATGGGGAAAACTGCTCCCTACACGAGCATTTGAAAATTGAAGGAATATAGTCCTTACAATTTATACTCTGAAATTGGGTGATCCTACGAAAGTAAAAGTGGAAATACAAAAAGATAAAATTTCAGACTCGGTTTTATTGAGTCTGTTCATGAGTAGTAATCAAAAGTGCAACACTTTTCATGTCCCTAGCACCGGCTTAAGCAGCATTCAATTTTCAAAAGTAATAACATCAAAACTAATGAACCCGAAGGACCAGAACATATAACAACACTGATAATTTCTATTTGCAAACAAAACGAATTTCCAAAAGTAAATATGAGAATAGAGTGTGCATTGCAAAAGAACCCGGAACAACAGGGACAAGTGAATCAGACTATTAGATTTTTTATTGAAAAGTAAGCATGATAATTAAACAATGTAGAGAAAAACAAGTGATGGAGATAGCTATGGAGAACCAAAGTAGGTGTGCATTAAATGAAACAATGGCTATGGACGGTGTAGGGAAAACAATTGAAGTAAAGGATCAAGATCAAGGGATAACTGAACTTAGATTCACAGAAGTGATAGAATATGTCTACTACTGTCACCTACCTGCAATGTTTCTCAGTGTAAGACTGTTTGGTGTGTAGCATAGAAGGTACAGAATGAATAGAGTACATTTCTTTGGACTATGATCTATTTTTTAAATCTCTAAAATAACAGACGAGAGGTGACACCCGTAAGGTATTATTTTATAATCCGGTAGAGCGCTTTTGTATTACATAGCAATACTGCATTTATTTCTTATAATTAGTCACATTTTTATGTTATTCTGAACTATTGTTATATATGGATTGTCCTGGTACATAACTGCTAACTACCATGATTCATTTCATATAAAGCTAATTTTGTATGGAGTTGATTGTTTGTTTATTTACTACTATAATACAATTATCTGGTATTTACCATTCAACCGTTGAACCTTATCACAAAAAAACCTCATAAATGGCGTAGATCCAAGAACAGGAACAAAAATATGGAAACAGTGATGTACAAGTATGGTCTGTTTTGTTTCTAAGTTAATAAAGTTAAGTAAATTTTGATTTGCCTTGTTTTTTTAACAGATGTCAATATCATTCATCATTAGGTACTTCATTAATAAAAGTGCGGTAATATCTATAAAAAATGTTATCGTTTGAAATTGTGTCTGCATTCCCGGCAGGGTAATGAAGGCATGTTCCTTGTATATTAGTCCATTCCGTCATAGGATAGCTTTAGACTCAGTCTCTATGCAAAATTAAAAAGTGACTTTGTTTTAGAGTCAAAAGGTGTCAATATATAGGAATGAGTTAATGAGTGACACAAGGAATGCCAAACAGCATTTTCACAACTGTAAATACATTCGAGTAAAAAGGAAAGTAACTCAATTTATTCGGGATCTTAACACTTGACACTAAACTATTCATTTTGCATGGTGAGACATTGATTCAATTCAGAACAAAGAGATGAACCACTTTCTCAATAAATATCTACATGTATATAAGATTCTTCTTGGCCTGATGCACTGTGTTCGTATCGTGTATTTGTAGCGGTTGTTACTGCAGTTACATTAGTAATGTGTAACGCTTTAACAACCTAATCATTACATTTAAAAATAGAAAGGGACACACAATCAGGTTCTACACTAGCAGGAGTGTGATGAAACGGTATATAAGTCAACCGGTGACTTTTGTCACAGACCGTTCCAAGGCGGTACTTCCATCTTCCCACTATTGTATGTTTGTTTTGCCTTTGTGTGTCTCTGTGTGTCTTTTATATACATGTACATTTTACTGTTTATTGTGGTGCTGTTCGGGCGGATGTGTGTTTTCTATGCGATGTTTCCTGTATGACTCTTAAAATGTACTTTGAACAATTTCCCTCATACTATAAACGCATTTCCCTGTATTTGATGTGTATAAGTGTAGACCCAGGTCAGACAGCTCCTGCAGGAGCTGTCTGATCAGGGTTTGCTGTGCTTACTTATTGAATTTCATGCTGCCGTTCCTTCAGTATCTGCATAAGCAAACATATCTCATGTCTATTCTCTATTATAACGATTGCAATGCTTCTAGATAATACACAGCAATAACATCGGGATCATTGTTACTCTACAAAACCTCTAACCAAATCATTCTCCTGCTGTAACCATCGATAGCACCATGAGCAAAAAGTCGTAAGGTTTGAGCTTATCGGCTCCATCAACACGTCAGTGGGTCCCTTTTACCAAACGTCTCTACAAGGATCGGTAACCGATGCACTGATCACTTATTTCAATGTCTTCAACATATACATTTATTCGATAACAATATCATTAGACGTGAATATTGACCGTCGTCTTAGGTTGTTACGTTTTAGCATTCTCTTTAGCTGAGCGATATTTTGATATTATTTACTACCAACATTAATCTCTGGGAAACTAAATGCACAGTAAACGTATGGTTAGACTTCAGTGTAAAATGGTGTCGCCGAGAACATGCAAACAATAGTGTCCTTACAAAATGGATAAAACAAATTTCAAATATAATGGATACACGTATCGCGTTTTACAAATCTAGCATTCACCTTCTTCCGCCTAAACCTAAGACTTCAGTTTGCTTCTTAAACAATAGTATACAAGAATTTCACTCTAAATACGTGTTTGTCCCAGCTGATAAAGCGTCAAACAATGTAATTATCGTTTGACGACTTTATTATGTGGATGTTTTAGAACAAGAACTAACTAAGACAAAGTCATATATTGTGGTCTCTAAGTCTGAAAACGACATAATATCTGAACATGTTAATAAATGTAAACAGTTCAATGCTGATATATTAATCACACATCACAAACTTCCGACGATGTACTGGATACCTAAACGCCATAAAACGCCATATAAATCACGCTTCATTGCAAATTCTGTCTCATGCACAACAACTGCACTATCCAAACTAATTACACCGTGTCTAACAGCGGTCAGAGAACATGTCAAGCGTTACTGCGATTAAGCTTATGAAAATTCTGGAATTAACCTTTTTTGGTCTATAAAAAACTCCAATGAGGTTTTAACTAAATTAAAAATCAAGCAACACCAAGCTAACACTACAAGCACTTATGATTTTTCTACACTTTATACCACATTACCACACGATCTAATTAAGATCAAACTTACTAATCTTGTAAATAAAACATTTGCCAGAGAAAAAGTATCATTTATTGCCTGTAATTCTAGACATGCGTTCTTTACCAATGACGTTACAAATAAATATACCTCGTGGACATGTTTAGATCTTTGTGACGCTATTACGTTTCTGTTAGACAATATATTTGTTCGTTTTGGTAATTCTGTTTATCGCCAGGTCATTGGTATTCCCATGGGAACCAATTGTGCTCCTTTCATTGCAGACTTGTTTTTGTTTTGTTATGAACGAGATTTTATGCTTAACCTTAACAGCGATTCACATGCGGATGTCATCAATGCCTTTAACAATACAGCATGTTATTTAGACGACATTTTTAATATTGATAACCCATACTTTGATTCTATGATAACCTCAATTTACCCTAGGGAGCCCAAGCACAAGTTTCATAACGCTGGCTTCAATGTTATTTGAGTTATTGTCCCCGATTTTCTGTAGAGTTATGGAACTTTGATATTTTTACATGGAAATGTTGTCCGCAGGGTTACTCCGAAATCTTTAATTGGATATTCATTAACGTTCATAGGATTGATTAGAATCACGCCCTAGTTGTGCATATTTTATTCCTGTTCCGGTTTGATGATTTTCGGCAGTGTTATATGACTCTGCGACTTTTACAAAATTTTGTCCGCGGGTTTTTTCCAAAATCTTTCGTCGGATTTTCATAAGAACTTCATAGGATTGATCAGTACCCTGCCTTGTTGTGCATAGTGTTTTCTTTTTTCGGTTCGATGATTTCTGCACTGGGGGAGACATCAGTTGTTTGTAACAAAAACAATTCTAGTTAGTTTTGATGTTATTAGTTTTGAAAAGTGAATACTGCTGGTGCTAGGGCGGAGGTATGAGTAGTGTTGCTCATGAACGGACATAATAAAGCCGAGTATGCAATTTTCTTTTGTTTGCATTTCTACTATTGCTTACGAAGGATCACCCAATTTCAGAATATATTTCCATTAAAAATGATAAAGTTTCCTCCAAGATGTACGATAAAAGAGAAGACTTTTATTTCAAAATTGTTAATTATCCTTTTCTGTTCCCCATTCTACATCTTATGAAGTTAACATTTCTCACCTTATTCGCTTTGGTCGAGTCTGTTCTTTGCTAGAAGAGTTTAATAGTCATAATTTAATAATTACTGATACACTTCTTAAACAACGTTACAGATATAATAAAATTCTGAAAGCTGTTCTCTTTTCTAAATTTTGAGTTACCTCTCATTAGTAAATATAATTCCAATCTAGGGACGTTACTGCAACAAGGTGTTTCTTACACGAAATTCTATGGTGATGTTATCTAAAAACCTAGGAAAGTTCGGGGTCATATCCATTTCTCACCCGAAATTCTATGGTGATGTTATTTACACACTTAGGAAAGTTCTGAGTCATATCCGTTTTCACGATTTGTTTATTAAACGCATTAAAACTTTTGGGAAGAAAGACTAAACCTCCATTATATTGCAACGCACTGCATGTTTGGTCATTGACCCCTGTACAGACAGTATTTACGCTTCCCTCTTTGCTTGCGCGATGACAGGTCGAGGGCAGTACTCTATGATGGTATACTCTTTAACCCAGGATGGGATGAGATTACAAGACTCATGTATTGCCTTTTCTCTGTCATACCCTTAATAGCTTCCCTGCAGTTGCTCTTTCTTCAACAAAGTCAATGAGTACATATTTGACGGACTTTCACAGTTGTTGTAATGCTATGCTCACATATTGCCCTCTGTTGACCGCCTTCTATGTCGTGGGGTAGTCTGGCGGGGATACATTTTTTAAACTGTTTGTTAAAGAAGGGGACTTTGAGATAAGTGTGAGGTTTGGACGTCCGTGAAACGGTTTAACCCCACCGCCAGGTGACGGTTTTGCCACTGACCGTTCCAATGCGGTACTTTCTTTGTCACCCTTGTTTTATGTCTGTTTGGTATCTGTGCCTTTGTACTTGTGCGTTTGATTACGTTTGTTTGGTTGGTGTTTTGAGTCTTTGTACTTCTGCGTATGTTCGTGTTTAAAATGTTCAACGCAATGCGTTTTGTGTGTGTCTTTCGGACTTGACTTTACTACTTTTTAATAAAATTCTATCCAGATGCTTCAAGCTCGGTCCTGTTAAGATCGTCACGGTAATTGAAAGACAAATCCTATCGAATATACATACATACACAAACCACTTTTCCATGTCTGTCTCAGTCGTTGCTCTGGATGTAGTAATTATTCATCTCAGCAGTTCAATTGTTCATCTGAACAGGATCATCAAACCAGGCCTCCGTGATATAGATACAAGCAGCATTAGACTTTCTAGCTACAGTAAACTCTCTATTATTCGAACACCAAAATACGTATTATAAATTTTCTTTAAGACAGGTGGCTTAATGCATGGTGAAAGTCACGTAAAAAGCTCATAGAGGAGCTTTTTTACATGACTTTCACCATGCATTAAGCAGCCACCTGTTTAAAAGGGTCTAAACTTTTTTATACAGAAAATTCGAATAATCGAGATTTTACTGTATTTGTTGAAGTTCATATAATTTGGGAATAATTAAAATGTAACTTTATACTGGGTGTCTTTGTTCGCGATGCAATAAAACACGTGTACAATGGTTTAAGTTTACAAATAATACTAAACATTAACTATAGATCACACTTTTGCACTTAAATTCAACCAGTGTTCCAGTTGAGACAAATCCACCGTGTAATGAGGATCTAAGCTATTGCACAAGGTATGAACAACTGAAATAAAAATAGATGACGGAAACTGGGACAGGCGACAAATTGTATAGACAACATGGTGAAAACTGGCACAGCCGACAAATTATGCAGACGACAATATGTAGCAGCAAGAGATTGATTCGCTTGAAATATCGCTGCATGGTCATATTCATATATATTGCATTCTCCACTCATAAGTGTAGTGAAAAGGAAAAACTAGTTACGGCATACCGATCGACCATGGAGGCGACATATGTTAAACCAGGTTTGTTATGCTTAATCCTTTACCGGATGAATATTCATGTAAGGAAATAATGGCATATTTAGTAACTGAATTATTTTAATGATATTTGGACACAGGTAGTTTTGAGCAGAAATTTATTAATACAGTAAAATCTCGATTATTCGAATTTTCGGTATAGAAGAATTAAGACCCTTTTAGGCAGGTGGCTGCTTAATGAATGGTGAAAGTCATGCAGAAAGCTCCTAGAGGAGCTTTCTGCATGACTTTCACCATGCATTAAGCTGCCTCCTGTCTTAAAGAACGATAATAATACGTATTTTAGTGTTCGGATAATCGAAGTTTTACTGTAGATCTATACTATTTCATGAGCAAACAGAGAATCCGTCTGATCTTCTCCGTTTCAAAAGGTATATCTATGAGGTTAAATATTAATATGCATTTTGTGTGAATCTATATTGTGGTCTGCAATTTGGAAATTACGTTGTGGAGCCAACAGTGTAAACCCTCAGAGGGTGCCTTCAGTGGCCTGCATGTCCAGATCTACATCGTTTGTAATCATCCTTGTTACAAAATACTATGCATATATGCGTCGTGGTTATGTTTAAAGTAACATGCACTTTGAATCCTGAAACAGACGATAGTACGGAAATGGGATGAGCTTTTTATTTCAATTTCTCTGTCGTTCTTCCCTGCTGTTGCTCTGACTTCAGAAAATTCATTGAGTATATATTTGACATTGTTCCGTGTTGACTGTCTTTTATGGTGTGGGAAAGTCTGGCGGAGATATATTTATTTACACTGTTCGAATCACAAGGGTGTCTTTGAAACTACATTTAGTGTGAGGTTAGGACCTCCTAAAACAAGCTCCTTGAAGATGTTTGTCAGTAGTATTTATGAAATGGTCACGCGCTTGGCACCTGTGGTTTTATCACCGACCATTCTAAGGTTTTTGAAATTTGCATCTCTATCTCTGTCGTTCGTGTGTGTATGTGTGTGTGCATGTGTGTGTGTGTACTTGTGCGTGTGCATGTGTGTGTATGTGTGCTGTTGTGTGTAAATGTGTGTTACTCACTTTTCTCACTGTTTTAGTAGTTGTTGTGTATTTGTGTGTGGCTTTCCCTGCTTGTCATTAGTTTTCATGTTATTAGTTTTGAAAATTGAATACTTAAGCCGGTGCTAGGGGGCGTGAGTAGTGTTGCACTTTTAATTACTACTCATGAACAGACTCAATAAAACCGCGTCTGCAATTTCTGTTTTTGCATTTCTACTTTAGCTTTCGAGGGATCACCCATTTTCAGAATATATGTACTTCACAACAGCATGTGTTAAGTGCTTGTGTGGCGGCCGTAAAAAGTCGCCCGTACTTCATTCTCAGTGTTGTTATATTTTCTGGTCCTTCGGGATCATTAGTTTTCATGTTATTCGTTTTGAAAATTGAATACTGCTTAAGCCGGTGCTAGGGGGCGTGGGTAGTGTTGCACGTTTAATTACTACTCATGAACAGACTCAATAAAACGGAATCTGCAATCTTCTTTTTTGCATTTCTAATTTTGCTTTCGAGGGATCACCCATTTTCAGAACATATTTACTCTTTTTTATTTTCCATTAACACTTTCGCTGCCAATGGAGATCATGTAATTTCCTTTGCAAACAGTTTTAATCCAAATCATATGCCGGCGTATCGTAAGAATTCATGTTTTGCGACGACGTGATTATTGTTTTCAAACAAATAGGGACGTTTCCATAATGAAAATCGAAACAGAACAACTTTTGTGAATGATAATATTTGGCAGCGGAATAATTCAACATGGCAGTTATAGTTGCATTTATGTGTGTGTCTCTCTATGTATCTCTAAATCCTTTATACCTCAGGCCTTTTTTAAGTATTTTAAACAACGTAGACCAATTACACACATCACTTGTAGGAGCTGCCGTTACATGCACATAACATACACGTAACTAGTTTTTTAGAATATCAATGTATCCAGCTCTGTTAAATGTACTTGAACGTGCTAACACCAGTTTCCGGACCAGGCTTCGATTTAAGTACCCACTGTGGAGAGATTCTTCTATATAATACGGACCAGAAATCTCGTTACAGTAAAACCACTCTCAGCCGGAATTATCGTAGCGAATGTAGATACTTTTAGGCAGGCGACCTTTAATTGCAGATGGAAATTGCTCTAGGACTTTTCTGTATGACATTCACCCTGCATTAAACTGCCATCTGTCTCCTAGACGATGTGTAATCTAACTTTAACGTCCAGTTGCAATATATCCTTGTAATGTGATACAACTTGCTTCATCTGTATTCAAAATTCGCAGTTTAATATGCTGAGGCCTAACTATTAAGTTTGTTATCAACTTATCAGTGTCCTCAGTATAAGCGGAACACTTTGATTTATGAGTGCGTTACTTTAACGACTTAATGACAAACAACGTAAAGAATATGCACTGCTTTACAGTGCCCGAGTAGAACATTCAATTATTTACCTGTATATATCATGCGAGGACATGCTCTGCTGTTTGTTAAATTCTTGTTCTAAAAGCCAGTTCATGTATATCACTTACCATTAATAGTTCCAAAACCATTGGCTTAACGTTTCCGTTTTTGTCTACCTCGTAGTTTCTTTATTTAAGTTCATTTAAATAGGATGTAACTAGTAACTGTCCTTGCTTAAGTTGGTTGTATATACTTGTATATAATAGCAGTCGCTGTGTGCTTTTTCCAGGCATCTAAACAAGTTGTTACATCAGAGACACAGCAAACCGGATTAAATCCCCCGTGACTATTGTCAATGACCGATACAAAGCGGTATTTCCATCTCCCCCTATCATTTGTTTGTTTTGTCTCTGTGTGTCTCTTTTTTATCGACATGTACACTTCCTATACTTTCTTGTGATGCTGTTTGGGCGGTTGTGTGTTTTGTAAGTGGTATTTTCTGCATTACTCATACTTGTACTTTAGTGGAGAAATGATGGTTTTATTATCTGGGTACGCAAGTATATCTTTTTCTCTTGTAAAGTTATCGATAAAGAGAGGTTCTGCTGTATATTTTGTCAATTATCGAAAATTATTTGAAAAACATAAAACATTTTCCACAGGACTGTGCTGCTCCAGAAGACTCGAGTTAGCAGTTTTAGTATTTTTCGGAGTGATGTTGATGTATTCATTTCGTGTCAATATGAGCGTGGCCATGGTATGCATGACTACAACCGATGCTGATCCTCTGAACACTGCTGGTTTCGAAGGCAACGTTTCAAGTCGCAACCTCACGAATGACGCAATTAAAACGGTACGTGATCGCTGAATGATATTGCTACACTTATCGGAATCCTGTAAGAAAATGAAATCAGAGATACAGTAAACTGATGAATATTGATGAATATTTATACAATACTCCGACAGAAATATTTATTGATTTATATAAGTCTTGTATTGTAAACATATTTTCAGCATAATACCCCTTTTCACTGGTCCTGTAACCACTAAATAAGGATTATATGTTGCAAATATATTCTGAAAATTGGTGATCCTTCGAAAGCAAAAGTAGAAATGCAAAAAGAGAAAATTGCAAACTCGGTTGTCCTCTGTTGCTGTTGGGATAGTTGTTTTCATTCAATATAGTTAAACTGTTTGGATTCTGAAGAGATGCTACCGTGCTTTTTCAGCGTCTCACCTAGATCCAACCTACTAACAGCGTAATCAGATATCGCATTAGATGGCAAATGGTTAACCACTATAAGCTGGCATGGGTACTGTGAAGAAACTGGAGAATAGAAAGACTGACCCTCATGTTTAACAGACAATACGCTGATTTCGATATTTGGTTAATCTAATTCATCTTACCTTGCAGTGGTTTTTGGGCTAAATTGTCACAGGGGATGTTTTTCTTTATTTGACGGAGATTATCCTCTGGCAAGAACTATAAAGAAGGCAGGTAGGTGTTTTTGATCCCATGCGTTGTTTTGCAGCGAATGTTATTAGCCGAAATCGCCTTCCTGAAATCATTCCTCAGCATCATGCCATCACATCACTCATCGACGCTATATGACCTATTCATTGTCACGGTACCGTAAAATCCAACTCACGCACTCACTCACTCAATTTGTCTAAATTATAACTAATACCTAAGACTTAGTTTCCATTATTTTTGCGACATAATGGATATATAGAGAATAACCTGTCACTGACGGATATGGGCGAGCCCTTCTACTTTTATCCCGAACCGGATAAACTTTAACATATCTCGTCAAGTGACAGGTCATTCTATTTATCCTGTCACTAACGAACATATTTTTATAGTAATGTGGTTTAAACATTTAAATAAATAAAACGAATAAATTATTTATTTTTCTTAGCACCGTTTCGATTTCTTCTTTACATTGTTTCTATAAATAGAACTGTGACCGAATAGAACTTTGACCGAACTACTGCTTGATGGAAAAATAGTCCTCCCGTTTATTGTTTATATAATCACAAAATGATGAGTAAAGGCTGCAAAAAGAAATACGAAATTAAAATGTACATATTCTTAATCGAATTATACCTAAACGATAACATGTCTAATTACAAAAATCCCCAAATGTTAACTGAACATAAGGTGAGGCGATCAAAAGTCATCGTTGCTGGCGAAAATAAGATTTATCAAACAAACGCATTTTGGAGTTACACAGCGTTCGTGGACTTTGTGTTAGATCTGCCTTCTTAACAGCGTGTGATGCAATTAACTGTGTTACACGTATCATTTGGGTTTGTAACTGTTAGAATTGGAACTCGTGTCGACATGGAATTTGGAAAACAAGACTGGTGCTTGAGATTGAAAAAGCAGTTCAAAAGTGACAAGGACGTCGGATTACTTCAAAAGATTTTGCTGATAAGTAGCAGGTAAGAGCTCTCTCTCTCTCTCCTCTCTCTCTCTCTCTCTTCTTTCTCTCTCTCTCTTTCCCCCTCTCTCTTTCTCTCTCTTTCTCCCTCTCTCTCTTTCTTGCCCCTCTCTCTCTCGGTATCCCTTTCTCTGCCTCTCTGTCTCTCTCTGTCTGTCTGATTGAGAACTTCCTATTTATCACAATGGGTTCATAAAGTGACTTTTACAGAGGCGTAGAAAGGCGTATTTATGGAGGAAAGGGTTAAACAATTTCCTCCACATAAGTGCCATCTATATAAAGGCGTCTTTAACAGTTCTGCATTAATAAGCACCACAAATGAATATTTGCTGATCAATGCTGTTGAATATTAATTAATGACAAAACAAAGAAAGCTGAAGATTGTGTTTTAAGCATTAATTATCCTGCTTTATTATTATGATGGATATTATTTTATTTGCGCATTGAATTAACATACATGTGCTTTGCCCTTTTGACTATGGAGGAACGGGTTAAGCAATTCAGTAACATTTAATTCAAAAGTAAACTAGCCGATGGTCCTTTGCAGAAAATAGAAGATTTAAAATGAGAGCAAGTCATTTCTTAACCTACGCAATGTTAAGGTTTAAGTTGGTGATATTTACTTTGACACCTGCAAATATTGACCTTACATAATTGCTTTTGAAGTTTACATTGCTTGATATTTTATTATTTACCATTTCAGATTCGATGACTGACTGCATAGACTGTAGCAGGACTCGCTGCTAACCGTTGAATAGATGGAATGTTTGCATCAAAATGAGGCCGGGAAATTAACACAATGACTAGAAGGAAAAGCCATTGGTGCAAAAGGCATTTGTTGGTGCAGCCACAGAATAATTAAATTGGACAGCAGATTTTAACAGATCATTTGTTCACCCTCAGGCATTTGCCTGTAATTTAGCACATATTGTATGTAAGACTGTTGTGACTGTCGCTGATAGAATTAGTAGAATAAATAAGTTGTTATCTGGTACGAAGCGTCTCGTTTAGTTACAAACAGTGTACACTAAGACCAGCCATTGTCTCTGACTGCTAAAGATCTACACTTATTAATTGTCACTCATCAGAATATTAACTGAATTATTTTCAATCTTTTACAACGTCTAACTGGTTCAGATACCTCATCGTGTGGTATCTGCTCTGGGTCTACACTGTTTGATCTGGGTCTACATTGATCATAGATATGTGATCTGATGTGGATCTGCACTGATCATAGATGTGTTGTCCGACCTTGGTCTACAGTTTGATCTGTATCTACTTTGATCATTGATGTGATATCTGATCTGAGTATACACTGTCTGATCTAGGTCTACACTGATCGGGGTCTAGATCTACACTGTTTGCAAAGCAATAAACCCCCGTTTCTCAGACAGTGTCTCAAATGTTAGTACAACATCACAAGTATAATTAAGTATTCTCATAGACATGACTGCATCGGTTTCCATTGGAAAAATAAATTAGCTCTATAACAATTCTGGATTAAGGATTCGATTACTGCATGTGACATATGGATTCTTATAGCCTTCATCATGTTATGCAACAGAAGAACAAATAATGATATTTCTCAGTTAAAAAGAACGAGAAAGACATTTAATGTTTCTTTTATAGAATTTTTACATTTAAACAAAAATGAGAATAATTTGAATTGTTCATTGAAGTTATTTGACGTGTGTCATATTTGCTCTCTATCATTGTCCCTTTGTATCTTGGCGAGACAAAATGATGACTAACGTCATTTATCATTCAACTGGATATCAAATTTTGGTACCGAGCTTCATTGTCTATAGTATGCATGACAAGAGATAAAGAAAGTGGTAGTATAACACAAAACTATCCGGCAACCTGTTTCACGGTCGTTTTAGCGGTTGGTGACAGGATAAAAGGATATTTGCAGATAGTGTAGATCAAGATATGGTAATGCCTTGAGATTTGACCCTTTGATGAAGTGCTTCACTATTTGAAACGCAATATCAGCAACAGTAATGGTTACCAAAGTTGCGGCCGGTATATACACATATCCGGATAACATCCGTAATCTTAAACATTTTCAAGAATACCTCCTTTATTTCTACATCAAACTCTATAATAGGACCACTCTTTATAACCATGTAGAAGATTCTAAGGAGTGGTTATAGTATAGGGTCTGGTGGAGAAATAACGGGTTTAGTATTTGGGTACGCACTTTTATCTGTGGCACTGTTTTGGGAAGAATATGTCACTGTAACACACATGCAAAATGCAGATCTGAAAAACGTACACACGCGTAAATGAAACTAAGAAATGAAGATTAATTGTTGAATAGTTTGCTAAAAAACAATGTGCAATTACTCCTTTTTCCCATTGTGTATGTTTGTATCCAGCGACGCTACTAATTGTTTTTATTAGCTGTGCTAATAAAGATTACTTAAACATTGCTGCGATTGTGATATATGGTGTAAATCATCAGATCAGGATCCACATTGCTTGTAAACATCATCTTGTATCTTAATGGAATTTTGTTAATTTCCTAAAACTATTTTTCTCATTATTTTGTTAATCACCTGTTTAAACTCGGACAACGAGTGCACTGGTAGTCAATCTCAATGAAGACCCAGATCATATGGATCCTATAGGAATCATGTGATCAGGATCCGCATTGCTTGTTATTGAAAATACCCCCGCAAACCTTTTTACTAATGGACTCTATTGTTAACCAATGATTTGCCAGTCTACTTTCAATATCCAGCACTTGTTCTTGCTATAAATTGTCACGAATTATTTTGATTTATATTACTAGTATCCCTATTTCAACTGGGACAAGCAAACACAAGGAGTGATACTTGGATCGTTCTTCTGGGCGTATGCCACCTTTGCTATTCTTGGAGGTTGGTTAGCACAGAAAGTGGGAGGAAAACAACTGTTAGGGATGAGCGTATTACTATGCTCAGTGTTCACTCTGTTGACACCAATCGCTGCTGATACGCATGTGATATTTCTGATTGTTGTCAGAGCGTTAAGTGGACTTGCACAGGTGAGAATTACAGTTAAACTTCGATATCTCGAATTCGGATAACTCGAACTTCGGGATAACTCGAACAAAAACTTCAGTTCTTCCAAAACTTACAATACAGACCTGCTCTAAAAGTTATCGCTACATATATCTGGAAATACATGTGACAGCTTAATACAGGTCTAAAATAATGCTGAAAGCTACTACAGGAGCTTTCAGCATTACATTAGACCTGTATTAAGTTGTGGCCTTGAGATATTATTTAGATTAGAAATCGGATGACTCGAACTTCTGTTATCTCGATCTAATTTGTATGGTCCCTTGAAGTTCGAGTTATGGAAGTTCAACTGTAAATCAACAAAAGAAATAAGTGATAGTTAAAGGGTTGACTGCAACGCATTCTTTAAACACAAAATTGTGTTTGTCTTGTGTCTTTGTGCTTGTGCTTTTGTTCATGTTTGGAATGTTTGTCTCTGCTGCTTGTGTGTTTGTTGGTGTTTTCTGTGTTCATCTGGTGTGTGTTCGTGTGTTTGGGTGTGTGATTGTGTGTGTATGTATGTGACATGCTGTCTATCGATGTTTTGGTGGTAATTGCGTCTGGTATGTGGTATGTACTTTACAACAGCAGGTGTTAAGTGCTTGTGTGGCGGCCGTAAAAAGTCGGCCCGTACTTCATTCTCAGTGTTGTTATATTTTCTGGTCCTTCGGGATCATTAGTTTCATGTTATTAGTTTTGAAAATTGAATACTGCTTAAGCCGGTGCTAGGGGGCGTGAGTAGTGTTGCACTTTTAATTACTACTCATGAACAGACTCAATAAAACCGAGTCTGCAATTTTCTCTTTTTGCATTTCTACTTTTGCTTTCGAAGGATCAACCATTTTCAGAATATATTTACCTACTTGACTTCACTACCTCTTCATTAAACCCGTTATGATTGGCCTTGACTAACACTTGCGTTTACGCAACTAAGACCTAAAAGACGATCCTCGCATTTCGTTTCGTTTGCTTTTTGGGGAGGAGTTGACGAAATTCTTGGTAGAACTACTGACAAGACAAAGGTCATCTAGAAGGAATTTTCATATGCAAAATCCAAATACCCAGGCCCGGATTCTAATCACAACTGTAAGGGGCTAAGTGATTGTCAGTCGAAGACGAATACAACTCAGCCAAGAAACCTCCACCTAATTTCGTTTCAACTGAAAAATGTACTACGTGAATCTAACTGAGGATAATAGCTATATTCGTATTAGACGACAAAAAGTATCTTAAAACCTCATATAACATTAATACTTATAAAGTGTCAGGCAATTGATATAACCTTTATGTGCCATATGAAATAACTTAGTATACATATTATTTCATATTATTTTCCTTTTTTGGTTGAGAAGATTAAAACAATGTTTACAGAACATTTCTAATATAGAATATCTACATTGAAATCTCGATTATTCGAATTTTCTGTATACAAGAATGTCGACCCCATTAGGCAGGTGGCTGCTTAATACATGATGAAATTAATGCCGGAAGCTCCTAGAGAAACTGTCTGTATGACTTTCACCATGCAGTAAGCAGCCACCTGTCTCAAATATCGATACACTAAGTATTCGAATAATCGAGAGTTTACCTTGCTTAGATTTTCAATGTTTAATGCGTAAAGCTACATAAATAAATAAAACTTAAATGAGAGGCATATTGTAGTACAAACTATGTACTTTTATTACATTGTAGGGAGCCATGTGGCCAGCCCAACAGATGGTATGGGCACAATGGGCTCCTCCATTGGAAAGGACGATACTCAGTGGGTTCACGATATCGGGCAAGAAAACAATCCTAACTCTAAAACATGCAAAACTGTTCTTCTTCAAACACACCACTACCTGTTCCCGTTATTCAATACACTACCAGAGAGTCAAACATGCCAATTCATTTTGCAAAATAATGTTGCCATCCTCTCTATTTCTGAACATCTATTATTCATACTTTAATACTAATATTCGTTACTAATATTACTCTACTATTTCGCCCCTATTTATTTCTAAACGTTTAGTAGTTTACATTTTAATTCCAAATTACTAGTGCTATTGCAGTGTTATTTAACCCGATCATGCAATGAGAAAATCGAAATCAAAGCACATGCACATATATATGGAGTTTTGTCTGACAACTTATCTCTGTGGTCACTGAAACCCACGTAATTGTTTCTGCTAACTGATTTATATTAATTAATTTTGTTGTATTTGGGTGTTAAGCCTGAGCAAATAGAACAATTGTTTTGAATCCAACACTTCAAACTTCGTAAAAGTACAGCTGTACTATTGCTATTACAGTAATAATATTGCTTTTCTTGCAATCAGGTATGGGACTTGGCAACGTGGTGGCTTTTCCGGTGTCAGGATTGCTGTGCCAATATGGTCCTGGGTATGGGTGGTCTTCTATATTCTACGTCTTTGGTAAGTGTTATACTTCGCCGTAATTAACATTAAATTTATCATATTCTAATTTACAGTTGCACGTATATATCACGTAAGCGTCGAACATTTTTTATGAATTCAGACAATTATTCATATTATAGCCCTTTCTACACTTTACAATGACAGTTTATCGTTCGCAAACAGACAGACACTATACCAAACACCGAAATTAAACACTAACATTACAGGTATGAGTCATGCAGGAAATACCACATAAAACACATAGCCGCATTAATAGCACCACGACAAAAACAACAGTAAATGTACATGCATATCAAAAGTAGCATAGAGAAACACGGATATAACAAACACAAAATAGGGAAATAATGGAGGTACTGCATTGGAACGGTCAGTGCCAATTGTCACTAGGGAGTTAGCCCGGTTTAGGGGCGCCCAACCTCACACTTATTCCATTCCTGCCCTAAAAGACAAACAGTGCAAATAAACATATCCCATCCCCTACTAATCTACAACAACCGCGATGCCAAATACAGTGGTGAATTGTACGGAAAACGAAAATATAATGTAGTGAAACAAACTTGATACACATATCGCTAGTGTACTCAATGATTGAGTTGCAAACAGAGTAACTGTAGAAAAGTAATAAAGGATACGACAAAAACGAGTACAAATATCCGACGTCTTCCTTCCATTTCCGGATTTAAGAGGGTGTCTTCTAAGAGTACTAAGCTAGTCCTGTTGGTGTACATGACAAGAGGGCAAAGTGATTGCCAACTGTAAAAGGGTTGACAACCAGACATCCAGTATGTTGTAGTTGTATAGGATTATATCCATTTGTAATGAATTTTTAACATATTTGATGAATAAAGTGAGAAAATGGGAATGTCAAATAATTTAACTAAGGTTGTAAATCACATTACCATAATATTCTGGATGTGACACACCATGTCACAGGAGCGCCTTAAGATTACACGTATACTTGCCAGTAAGTGAGATATTTCGATGGTAAAATTTATAAGATGTTTTTCTTAGTTTATGATATCCATATCTTTGTTTAGGCGGCTTATGTTATACTTAGGAGCAATACGTTTGTACGAGTACGTATCAACTACTCGTATGTCCAAATATCCAAATTTCAATATGTTCACATACGTCCACGGTGTGTCGTGTAACCACAACAAATGCATTCTCTACAGATCGAAATTATGGTGTAGGCTCTCACATAGAATGCCATATTAAATAAAATAAAAGTCATGTCCGCTCTAGTTATAACTTCTAAAGACGTTGTATGACTTTATAACTTAACATAATTATCGCCCATATGGCCGACATAAGCCGGGCTTAGTAATGAACCACCCACCAGTCTGAGGTGACGGATCAAGCACATTTAACATTTTCAGTTATTTATATTATGTCCGCTTCTAGGTTCCATGCACAATTTTCAAGTAAGGAATACCACATAATGCAGTGATTTCCGACATACTTCAGGTGGGCCAGGTCACGGCTACATGTCAAAAGGTCATGCATGGTATTTTAGTGTTTCGTACACATTATGCCAGTGTATTTCGATGGTGCATGCAGACTATTTCAGTGCTGCATGTGCATTTCAGTGGCGCGTGCAGGTCATTTCAGTGTCGCATACAGGGTACTTCAGTGTCGCATACAGAGTATATCAGTGTCGCATGCAGAGTATTTCACTGTCGCATACAGGGTATATCAGTGTCGCATACAGAGTATATCAGTGTCACATGCAGGGTATATCAGTGTCGCATGCAGAGTATTTCAGTGTCGCATGCAGAGTATTTCAGTGTCGCATGCAGAGTATTTCAGTGTCGCATACAGAGCATTTCAGTGTCGCATGCAGGTCATTTCAGTGTCGCATACAGGGTACTTCAGTGTCGCATGCAGAGTATATCAGTGTCACATGCAGGGTACTTCAGTGTCGCATACAGAGTATATCAGAGTCGCATACAGAGTATTTCAGTGTCGCATGCAGAGTATTTCAGTGTCGCATGCAGAGTATTTCACTGTCGAATGCAGAGTATATCAGTGTCGCATGCAGAGTATATCAGTGTCGCATGCAGAGTATATCAGTGTCGCATGCAGAGCATTTCAGTGTCGCATGCAGAGTATATCAGTGTCGCATACAGAGTATATCAGTGTCGCATGCAGAGTATATCAGTGTCGCATGCAGGGTACTTCAGTGTCGCATACAGAGTATATCAGTGTCGCATACAGAGCATTTCAGTGTCGCATGCAGGTCATTTCAGTGTCGCATACAGGGTACTTCAGTGTCGCATACAGAGTATATCAGTGTCGCATGCAGAGTATATCAGTGTCGCATACAGAGTATTTCAGTGTCGCATACAGAGTATATCAGTGTCGCATGCAGGTCATTTCAGTGTCGCATACAGGGTACTTCAGTGTCGCATACAGAGTATATCAGTGTCGCATGCAGAGTATATCAGTGTCGCATACAGAGTATATCAGTGTCGCATACAGAGTATATCAGTGTCGCATGCAGGTCATTTCAGTGTCGCATACAGGGTATATCAGTGTCGCATACAGAGTATATCAGTGTCGCATGCAGAGTATATCAGTGTCGCATGCAGAGTATATCAGTGTCGCATGCAGAGTATATCAGTGTCGCATACAGAGTATATCAGTGTCGCATGCAGAGTATATCAGTGTCGCATGCAGAGTATTTCAGTGTCGCATACAGAGTATATCAGTGTCGCATGCAGAGTATATCAGTGTCGCATGCAGGGTACTTCAGTGTCGCATACAGAGTATATCAGTGTCGCATGCAGAGTATATCAGTGTCGCATACAGGGTATTTCCGTGTCGCATACAGAGTATATCAGTGTCGCATGCAGAGTATATCAGTGTCGCATACAGGGTATATCAGTGTCGCATACAGAGTATATCAGTGTCGCATGCAGAGTATATCAGTGTCGCATACAGGGTATTTCAGTGTCGCATACAGAGTATATCAGTGTCGCATGCAGAGTATATCAGTGTTGCATACAGAGTATATCAGTGTCGCATACAGGGTATTTCAGTGTCGCATACAGAGTATATCAGTGTCGCATGCAGGTCATTTCATTGTCGCATACAGGGTACTTCAGTGTCGCATACAGAGTATATCGTTGTCGCATACAGAGTATATCAGTGTCGCATACAGAGTAGTTCAGTGTTGCATGCAGGGTATTTCACTGTCGCATACAGGGTATATCAGTGTCGCATACAGGGTATATCAGTGTCGCATACAGAGTATATCAGTGTCGCATGCAGAGTATATCAGTGTCGCATACAGGGTATTTCAGTGTCGCATACAGAGTATATCAGTGTCGCATGCAGAGTATATCAGTGTTGCATACAGAGTATATCAGTGTCGCATACAGGGTATTTCAGTGTCGCATACAGAGTATATCAGTGTCGCATGCAGGTCATTTCATTGTCGCATACAGGGTACTTCAGTGTCGCATACAGAGTATATCGTTGTCGCATACAGAGTATATCAGTGTCGCATACAGAGTAGTTCAGTGTTGCATGCAGGGTATTTCACTGTCGCATACAGGGTATATCAGTGTCGCATACAGGGTATATCAGTGTCGCATGCAGGGCATTTTAGTGTCGCATACAATGTATTTCAGTGATGCATACATGGTATTTCAGTAATCTCACTCAGTTGATAGCCATCTCGTACGTATAATGGCATTTCATATTGAAGTATTAATTCAAACTATAATTAAAACTGTTCTTTAAGGTAAAACCGTGTGTGATTTTATTATTTACATGATGCGCATTTAGATGGCATAGCAAATAGGGAATACCCAAGTCCGATGACTCTTTTAGGAACCTTGTGATCATTGTCTGCTCTGTGTTCAAAACTACATGTGTTTATATGTCATTATATAATTCATCTAATTAATATTCACGATATCAGTATTTCTTACAAGAGTATTGTTCTAGTAAGTAGTTAACTACATCGCACATGTCGTGGACAAAACACATGATCGGCACGGAGTCTCCTTATACACATATGAATCAAGTAGTCCGACGTCACGGATATATTGGTTTCTATAGTTGTGGTGGCAATTGTTCTTAATCTACCATTTAAGTAAAGGATATAATAGCGATCAAGTTTAATAAATTCTTATTTTTGTTTAACACATGTTAACCTGCGATGCTACTGCCAGCAACAAACCAATACAAAATGGCGATGTCAGGACATGTCTGATATATTTAACCATTCTCTTGTTGAATTTTAAAATACATTTCTCCTTCTTTACCCATGCCCTGTTGTATAATTACATATATCTTTACTGTGTACAAGTATTTCGCTGTGAAATCACTGCTGTGGAGTGCACTGGTTGCACAGTCAACTTGTAAATAGTGCAGACCCTGATGAAACAGCTCCTGCAGGAGCTGTCTCATCTGGGTCTTCACTATTTACAGGTAGGTATATTGACGCGAATAGCAAGCGAAGAGTTAAGGCGTACTTGATCTTACTGCACGTGGCTTACTGTGACCCCTTATATTGCCTCTCCATAGGTCGGTAAACGCGTTACGCCTTACAGCTGCTGACCACGCAATCAAAGCTGTTCGGCACACAGTGTTGCATAATTATATAATTCGTCGCTCTACAGAAACAGCCGTTAGCCGTGTGGCTATCTAGCATAAGAACCAACCATATGCGGTTCACTTTTAAGTATTTAGCTAAGCCTCGTGTCAAGGCTTAAGCAAACAAACTGACGATTAGAATGTTTACAATAAATAAAACGATGAAATGGCACTATGGACTCCGTGTTAATGCACAACAACAAATATTCACAAAGCTTCCATTTCGATGTATGATTTATTTTAAAGGTGGAGCAGGAATTGTGTGGTGTGTTGTGTGGTTGATGCTAGTATCAGATACCCCGGATCAGCATCCCAGAATCTCAACAGAGGAGAGGCGATACATAGTGCAAAGTTTGCAGAATGAAACACATGCGTCTTCAAAGGTAGATTATTTATTCCGTGAAGTAATTGTATTCTTTGTTAAGGCTGTTTCCTCTCCGGAATGCAAACAAATAGTGAAGTAATTCAATGTCATTGTGATTATTGACTTTATTTCCATTTCTAGTTGCCTTGATTTTAATTTATCACCATCTTTTCAGTTCTTTACACATATCTCAAAAACAACCTATTACATTGCTTTATGCCGACTTTATGCGTCTTATCACGATTGAACATTTGTGACAGTCGCAAATAAACTTTTTATATGCGTGAATGAATCAGATGTCAGTGAATGCAGATCTATTTAATTCAACATGAGAACTTTTATTGTCGCTAGTATATTGCGAATGTTTACGATTTCTTTCTTTGTTCCGCTTTTACAAATGTGAAAAAAGGAAAATAGATCGTCTAAGGATGTATTATTGTGGTGTGCAGTGGTTTAGTGGTAACGCGCTTGACTATCAGTCCGGAGGTCCGGGGTTCAAATCCAAGACCCTCCCAGAAAATTCAGAGATGCTTTCCGTGTCTCCCATCCGCACCTTCTCTCCACCCAGTGGTTAAAATGGTACCTGTGAGGGGCATTCGCCGGTACTGCGGCTGCATGATTACGTCATATGTTAGCAGTGCTCAATATTGCAGGCGAATGACTCAATGACAAGGGAAGTAAAATGTACTGTTGGCTAAGTGGTCATTCGGACTGAAAGTAGACTATAACTACAGTTGGTACTTTATTACCAAAATGTCCCTTTACGCATGCCTTTTTTACATATTTTAAATGCGAAATTTATATAACCTTATAAAGTTTACACTATTGATCGCGCGCACACAGAAAACACCAACAGCCACACTAAAGACAAACACTCCACACATGAACAAAAAATCACAAGCACACAGACGTAAGGCAAACGAAAGGAAGGGTGACAAAGAGAGTACCGCCTTGGCACGGTCAGTAGCAAAAACACCACTGGGGTTTAAACCGGTTTACGGACGTTCTAACCTCTCACTTCTCTCAAAGTCACCCTAGCTTTACAAATAGTGTAAATAAAGGTATCCCCGCCGGACTTACCCACAGTATAGACAACGGTGAACACGGGACAATATGTAAAACATAGCATAATAACTGTGACACTCCGTCAAATATGTACTCAATGACTTTGCTGAAGTCAGAGCACCTGCAGGTAAGCCGTTAAGGGCACGACAGGGAAAAAGTAATACATGAGTCTGGTAAGCTCATCCCGTATCTGAGTTTAAGAGTATACCATCATAGAGTACTACCCTTGGCCTGTCATCGCGCAAGCAAAGCGGGAAGCGTAAAAGGAACGATAACCAAATATGCATTGCGTTGCAATATAATGGGATCATCACCTTTCTTCTTAAATGTTTTAATGCGTTTTATCTACCTTGCTGATATAATATTCGGCAATAATAAAACATTTAATTAGTAACCTCTCCGGATGCCCGTAGTGTTGTTTGCACGATGTTTGTCAAGTTTCCGTATTATTTTACACATACACATTTCGCTACAAACACTTTAAACGGAGTTGTAGAGTATTGGGACTATGATGCGACGCCGAGTAATGTACATGAATAGACAGAAGGATCACGCTATCTTGCCATACCGTCCCTCATTGCAATCTATACCCTGATGAGCACACATTTTGATGCTACATCTTCATTTTAGGCCCTTCCCACATTTAAGTCAAAACGTACGCCATGGATGAAGATTCTGAAGTCACCTCCTGTGTGGGCATTTGGTATTGTCATCATGTGCGCCGATTGGGGTCTTTATACGTTTGTGACAAACATTCCAGCATATCTGACCGAAATATTCAACTACAACATTGTACAGGTAATCGTCAATTAATCATGTCAGTATAAAAAGAAACAACAATCAATAGTATTACTGTTTAACTTTTAGGAAATATTCCATGAGAGAATATATATCCTCATGTAGATTTCCTACGTTTCTGTTTAACCTTTTCCCTGTTCTATGTTTATTACAAATTTCAATACCTACTGAATATTCATTTGACAAACTAGTTATAATGAAATATGGAAGACGGATTAGTGTACCTATTTTAGAAAGTAAAGAAACAGATCTATCAAATGCATTTAGCAAACAGAGCAGACCCTGACCAGACGGCTCTTATCTGGGTCTACTCTGTTTGCAAATGCATGAAACACGTTTCTATGAGGGATAGGGTTTAACATTTATTACCTAGATATGATTTTGCTAGTAGATCGGACCTATATCAGATCGGACCTATATCAGACGGTTCCTGCAAGTTTAAACTAACCAGGGTCTGCTCTGTTCGCTTTATATATTTACATAGAACTTAATCGTTAGGTTTTACCATGGTAAAATTCCCTGTGGTCATGTGTTAATAAAAGTAATTAAGTTAAAATGCATGATGGAGTAAAGAATTAAAGCGACATCTGAGTTCAAAGAGAAATCTATCTGGCTCTCTCAGCATCATTCTACCAGCTGGTTATATTAAATTAATGTAGTGTTAAATGACTATAAACTCTAGTATTCCTGTTGTGTAAAGAGTCTTAAAAACAATCAATACTCTGCAATATGTATACATATTGTACAGTTACTTATAGCGATAGGCACACATTTACTATTCGATCATGACTAATGCATTTTTACATTATCAGCCCCCGCATTATAACAGTTATATGGATAAAACTTTTGTAGGTCAAGTCATGAGTATTCTATCTAAGGGAGACAACTGGTGAAGTAGCGGTCCATTCAATGTTACTCTATGAGTCTACACAAATAACTGTTATTAATTGTTGACATTAGTTGCACCCTGAACTATAAGTTGCTGTAACCTGATTCTTAAAAACATAAATGATTCATAAATCTATAAAATGATTTCAGTTTCTGAAAAAAAAGCTGAAAAGAGGCATAATGTCATATACTGAGTCAAACAATGATATATAAAGCAAGACAGATGTGGACATAGAAAATAAAATTTACTACAAAATTGGCGATGAGTACATGCTTGTTTGTTTCTGAGTACACGAAATCACACTCTTTATAAACATGTCAAAGTTGCGTACGAAAACACTAGTAATGTAGAAACATGTTTACAAAATTACTTGCAAAACTTGCGTTTGGTTTCATAGAGTTAATAGTGTGAGTGGAATAACAACTGAGGTATCTGTAACCATACTTTCGTTGTTACGGTGTTTTCCTGTTCCAACTACATGTATCTGAATATTCCAGGGAGGGCTTTTGTCAGCTATGCCATTTCTAGGATTCGCTATGATGACATTAATTTCAACACATGCAGCAGATGGTTTTCGGAGCAAGGGTTACTTGTCTACAACGAAAGTGCGAAAGATAGCCAATATTTTAGGTAAGAATTAAAGTCAATATCATAAGTTTATTAATAACTACCCATTTATAACAAACGTCTTTAGATGACTAGTGTATTATTTACAAGACTATGGTATGCAGGTCGGGACATGCCGATTGCCATTTGTTAAACTGCCATTTGCCAAATGAAAATATTATGGACGAGTTCTTCTCACGTACAAATCTACAGATTTTATTTATAATCATTATTGATTTGATAAGGATACAAAACATATTGTCGAATGAAGGTGACCTCTTAAATCCGGAAACGGGAGGAGAACGTCGGATATTTATCTCGTTTTTTTCCTTACCCTTTATTATTTTCTGCAGTTACTCTGTTTCCAGCTCAATCATTGAGTACATTAGCGATAGTTGGATACAGTTTGTTTCACTTAATCGTTTTCGTTTTACATGCACTTTACCACTGTATTTTCCATCGCGGTTGTTGTAGATTTGTTGGAGAGGGAATGCATTTATTTAATGTTAATCTTTTTAGGGTGGGGATGGAATAAGTGTGAGGTTGGGTGCCCCGTAAGTGGTTTACCCCCCCCCCCCCCCCTCGTGACATTTGTCACTGACCGTTCCAAGCCGGTACTTCCATCTTCCCCTATTGTTTGCTTGTTATGTCTGTGAGTCTCTTTATGTCTTTTATATACACGTACCTTTGCTGTTTGTAGTCGTGGTGCTGTTTGGGCAGTTGTGTGTTTTGTATGCGGTGTTTCCTGCATGACTCATACATGTACTTTTAATATATGTCTGCTATAGAATTATCGTCCATTGTCAGTCAAGACACAAGCTTGTCTGTTAAAGAATCACATATACCAATATGTAAGAGTCAATATCACCCACCATAGGGTCTTAAAGAAATGGGCCGACTTTCAAAGTGTTAGTATTTAGTGATTTTCGAAAGTATAAATGAAAGTATGATTATACAATGTATAACTAAAATAGAATCGAAGTCAGGACGTCTTTTCATTGACCGTTCCACACCGACATCATTTCGGGAACTACATCACTAAAAAGGTCACGTACGTTGTTGCAATTCCAGAGCGATAATTTAAATTGTCAATGATGGCGGCTATGATTTGGTTTTAGGTACATTTCTGCCAGCAACACTTTTACTAATAACATCTCAGGTGGAAGACAATCCGGGTGTATCAGTGTCTACGCTCACTATTGGCCTGACCATGACAGGTTTTGTGTTTGGCGGAGTTGCTTCCTCCAACGCCTTAGATATTGCATCACGATACGCGGGGATAATTATGGGTATTGCAATATCTTTATCTTCTATTAGTGGAACCGTAGCGCCAATTATCATAGGAATAATAACGACAGATGTAAGTAAAATGTATTTGAGAATAATCCTCATCACTATTAGCCCGTTGAAATGTTTTGGTTATCTTTAAAGGAAAAGTGAATGCCCATAGACTCATTGTGGTTATTCATGTACTCCATTCTCGAGCGACAGCAATAGCCGTCGTGCAAAACATCTTCCAGATCTTACTTCTATTCGTTTAAAACATTCTAGCAGATGCAAATTGGTTATAGATGCCTATTATGTACAGGATAGGCTCGATGGGATTTTAGTCCTCTTTAAATTTTACTATAAACAAATCAGAATTTTATTCCATATATATTTTAACCTGTGTAAGTCTCGTATGATTGTATTGTATCGCCGTCCCGAATATCAGTCATTCTTTAATGTGAATGTATGTGTATAATGTTAAAAGAAAGTCTTCTCGGAAAATGTCTGATTTGGACTGTACCGTTTTGTCATGTAAAAGATTTATGAAATGTTAACAGTTTATTCATTTGGACTGTACCGTTTTGTCATATACAACATTTATGGAATAGTTAGAGTTCCTTTATTTGGACTGTACCACTTGGTCATATAAACATTTATGGAATGTTTACAGTACATTCATTTGGACAGAACCGTTTGTCATATAAAACAGCTGTTAAATGTTTACAGTTCCTTTATTTGGACTGTACCGTTTTGTCATATTTAACATTTATGGAATATTTAAAGTTCCTTCATTGTGCCTTCCTGCTCTGTAGAAAATGTCATCTACTGACATTACATTTGTCAGCTGCTGATATAGAACTATGTGATTCACATTGTGTAGTGTCTATTCTAGATCTTAGAAACGTTAATATTTCGATATTTATCTGTTTCAGAAATCACACGAGCAATGGAAGAGAGTATTCTATATTACATCAGCAATCCAGGTTTTTGGCGGTGTGGTTTATCTTGTGTTTGGTTCTGGTGAACACCAGGAATGGGCAAATGGTGATGCTAAAAGCATTCAGGGAATCGTTGCCACTAGTCAAGATAAGGACGTTAGAATAAATCATTGCAAAGCAAATGAACCTATTTCAAGCGAAGAATCGTCTAATAAATATTAGTATATTAATGTACTCTGTCTATTGCGGCGTGACTTCAATACATAGACTCAAAGATAAAATACCAGGCCCGAGGTTACAAACCATTTACCTGAGTCTGAGATCATTTTCAGGCATAATAATGATTGGTTAGAATCTGAACTTGCTCAGAATCTGACCAATCCGATAATCGAGGATATTTTCAAACTCAGAAGGTTCATAATTAGAAAAGTCAAGCAGGAAAAGCCACACACAAAACGCCACCATCACCAAAACAACGACAGAAAGCAATTTATATAGCAATTTATTCACATACACACGCATACAGTAGAAAGTCACATACAAGACGCAATCACCCCCAACACATCGATAGACAGCATGTCACACACACACACACACCCAAAAACACGAGAAGAACACAGAAAACACCAACAAATACACAGGCACCATAGACAAACATAAACAAAACAATATGCAAGAAAATAAGGGTAAATTCATTGATGGGTTTCGAATACTAGTATATTCATACGAGAAGATATTGATAAAGCCTGTACAAGATATGGACATTCCGGAACAAAAATACACAAAGTTTCATTTGGATCGAAAACTGCTGAAAACGAATGTAAAATATTTGCTCTTGAGTATTGTTACAATATATCTACATACAGTAAAACTCCTCCAAACCGGACGTTCAACTTCTTGGAGACAGGTGACAACTAAATGCAGAACGTCATGCAGAAAGCTCATCTAGGAACTTCCTGCACCCCACATTAAGCATCCATCTGCCTAAATGTATCTAAATCCTTCTCTACTAGAATTCCGGTTTAGAGGGGTTCTACTGTATTCTTGTTCAGCACAAAGAACACGTCGAAATGAACCTTATGTTAGAATCATCTAAAACTTTGAATGGGACTAAACTATTCTATGGTTTATCATTTTATTATGTGTTATAAAGGAACATTTAGCGTATTGATTTGAACTGTATTTCGTGTTTTCGTCTAAAATTGTTATTTTTGACAGCGTTGACGACTGCAATTTATTCCTCATTATTTTAATAACCGTATACGGGAAACGTTAGCAATATTCAACACTGTACCCACCTAGCGTAAAAAGCATAAAAGTACAAAAATGAGTCATGCAGGAAACACCACATACAGAACAAACACTCGCCCGAACAGCAACACAAGGAAACAGCAAATGTACATAGGTAGAAAAAACAACAAGAGACGCACAAAGACAAAACAAACATACAATAGGAGGAAGATGGAAGTACCGCCTTGGAACGGTCAGTGACAAAAGTCACCGGGGGTTTAAACCGGTTTATGGGCGCCCAACCTCACCCTTATTCCATCCCATCCTAAAAGACAAACAGTGTAAATAAACGTATCCCCTCTCCGACTTATCTACAACAACCGCGACAGCAAATACAGTGGTAAAGTGCATGTATAACAAAAAAACATTTAATTGAACATACTGTATCCACCTATCGCTAGTGTACTCAATGATTGAGCTGCAAACAGAGTAACTGTAGAAAAGTAATAAAGGGTACGACAAAAATGAAATAGTACAGATATCCGACGTTCTCCTTCCATTTCTGGATTTAAGAGGTCGCCTTCATAGAGTACTAAACCTTTCTTGTCGGCGTATATGCAAAGAGGCCAGCGTGATTGCCAACTGTAAAAGGGTTCACAACCAAACATGCAGTATGTTGTAGTAATACAGGATCATATCCCTTTTTAATGAATTGTTTTATAAATTTGATGAACAAAGTGAGAAAATGGGTATGTCCAATAATTTTACGAAGTTTGTAAATCACATCACCATAAAATTCAGGATGTGAAATACCGTGTCGCAAAAGTACCTTGAGATTACATTGTACTTGCCAATAAGCGAGAGATTTCGATAGTAAAATTTAGAGAAAGTTTTTCTTAGTTTATGGTATCTATATCCTTGTTTAAGCAGTTTTTCAGTTAAAATGAGATTTCGACTGTTAAAATCGTCAATAGATGGACACGCTCTAGCAAAACGAATAAGTTGAGATATATAAACCCCGTAAGATGGAGCACGGGGAATATCCCCGTCAAGATGAGGAAAATTTACAATATTAAAATCAAAATCATCTCTTTTGTCATATATTTTAGAAGAAATCATTCCATTATTAATTTTAAGGTCTAGGTCAAGAAACGCTGCATAATTGTCGGACGGGTTAGCTTTATTCAATTTGAGTTCTTTAGGATAAATTGTAGGAATCAGAGCATCAAAGAAAGGGTTATCTAAGTTAAAAATATCATCCAAATATCGACAAGTTTCATTGAAGGCTTTTATAACATCTTCTTGTGATTGAGGATTCAAACTCAACATGAAATCTCTCTCATAGCAGTACAAAAACAAATCTGCGACAAGTGGTGCACAATTCGTACCCATGGGAATACCAATTACCTGACGGTATATAGCATTCCCATAACGTACAAATATGTTATCCAAAAGAAAGGTTAGTGCTTCGCAAACTTCTGAGCAAGTCCAATTGGTGTAATATTTCATTTGCTCGTCAGTAAAGAAAGCTTTTTCAGCATTACATGCCAAGAATGATGTTTTTTCTCGGGCAAATACTTTCTGGATCAAGTTAGTAAGCTTATCCTTAATTAAAATATGAGGAAGAGTTGTGTACAGAGTAGAAAAATCGTACGTGCTTACAGTGGATGCAAGATACCTTTTGTTCTTAAGTTTGTTTAAGACTTCTGAAGAGTTCTTAATAGACCAGAAGAGATTTATTCCAGAATTTTCATAAGTCTTATCACAGTAAAAATTTACATGTTCCTTTACCTTCGTTAAACAAGTGGTCAAAAGTATAGACAATTTAGTAGTTGTACATGAACTAGAATTTGCAATGAAACATGCTTTATATGGTTTTTTATGTAGTTTTGGTAACCAATACATAGTAGGAAGTTTATGTTGTGTAATTTTAATATCGGTTCCAAATTGTTCACACTTTTTGACATGGTCTGAAATGATGGTCTTTTCGTCAGTGGTAACTGAAATGTATGACTTGTTATTAATAATTTCCTGCTTCAAGACATAGATATAATGTAATCGTCAAATAATAATCACATTATTTGATGCCTTATCAGCAGGAACAAAAACGTATTTTGAATGGAAATCCTGTAAACCCTTTTTAAGATGTCTAAATGAAGTTCTAGGTTTAGGTGGAAGAAGGTGTTTATTAGAGCTGTAAAGGGAAATGCGTTTATCAATTATATCAAAAATTAGTTTTTTCCAACAAGAAAGGGCATTAGACTCAACATGTTCTCTTCGACACCATTTAATACTAAAATTTTGTAAAGCCTCCGCAATCTGAACTCGACAAGAGTTAAAATCTATCAAGGATGGTATTCTATATTTGGGACCTTTATTCAAAAGAGATCGTAAACGTTTATCTTTAACTATCTCAAAATTACCAGTAACCACATGACCAGCCGGAGAATAGCAAAATTTTGAGGTGGCGCAATCTCAATTATCAGGAATATTATCATTAATATTAAGGTCGGCCACAATTTTATTATAGTTGAAAATTGTATTTCTGATGGGTTTGTTATATTTGTAGCAGATGATAGGTGGTTCTGTATTTTTAAAGTATTTAGGAATAGTGTCAATTACATTTTTGTCTCTAAAAATACTTTGGAGGTCAATAAAATCAATACCTTTATTAATAAAAGGAATTTTCAAGAAGAATCTTTGGTGTTCAAATAATTTGTCGATGTGCGGTCTGAGAACATGTAGAGTAAAGCTTTGTATCAAACAAGCCGTTCCTATGAGAGGATCTGATCGAAAAATAATTTTATCGGCTTACTCGTCAATTCTTTTAATGAACATATAGATAAGGAGGAAAGTCTAGAAAGCATGGCATGTTTACCCGAAGTTAGGCGTAAAGTATGTAGATCAAGAAGAGTCATTTTCAAACTAGATTTTCGTTTAATATTACCATTTTTGCGAATGCCATGCGATCGAGATTTGCGTTTTCTAATAGAAAAAATTGAAAAAATATATATATCGGGTTCTTTTGAAATATTTCCAGTCTGGTAAATATTATCATTCAGTCCTAAAAGAAAAGGTGTTTGCAATTTTTTGATCCAATTTAATTCAGATATAAATCTAGCTTTCGATTTAAAGCTACTAGTCGCCTCCTTATCATATGTTATATGCTCAACAATTTGTACTAAAACATCTTTACAATAATGGCCAGATTTCCGAAAGTGTTGGTATAAAAAAGTGTTTAGTTTACGATTTCGACACTGATATGCATGCTCACGAAATCGAGTTTTCAAAGCACGTCCTGTTTGTCCTACGTACTGTATACCGCAACTAGGCGCGTTTCAAGTTAAAACATAAATAACGTTAGTAGTAGTACAATCAACGTCTGAGTTTATCTTGACATTAAATGTTCTACCATTAACTGTAGATTTTATAGTGGAATTACAAGAAATGTTACTACAACATATGCACCTCTTAGCAAAGCACTTTTGGATAATTGGATACACTCTGTGTCGCCTGCATAAGGACCGTTTACGAATAGAAGAAACATTTTGGATAACAGATTTTAAAGGTGAAAGTACAACTCTTGGTCCATTGAAAAAACATTTATTAATAGAAAGAGATGGTATGAGAAAAGATGATGCCGACTGAAGATTAAGTTGTTTTAAACGAACAAAAGGTTGAAGGGAAGAGAAATTAGAAATATTTTTGGGTACTTGTACAGACGACACAGATTGCATATTTAAAGCTTTTAGTTCTATTCGAGGTATTTTAACTTTATTCATATTGGAAAGTGATAGAGGGGCACCTGTATTGTGTTCATCAACACGTCAATAACATTAGTGTAGCTACCAAGTGCATCAAATTGTTGATGCCAGGTGTAGTATCTCTTGTGGTTTAGTCATTCAACATAAGGTGTGTTTAACCCTATTAATGAGGGAACGAGTTACGTATGTCCTGTAGAAACAATGTAGAACAATATAAAAGGGATCCTGCGGGAGGGGACCATCTCATCACGGTCGGCACTGTTGTGTTTGAATTTATGCTGTTTTAACACTAAACGCTCAGGCCCACATTTGTGTATACATTGGTATTATAGTGGGATAAGGAGTGAGATTATGCCGATTTGCACTTATATTATTTGACGTCGGTCACTCTGGTATGACTGACTTGTCCGACAATATATGTCATGATTCATCACGTAGGTGTAACGTTACGGAGAGGGAAATATTTAGTCAAACTCAGCAACGGATCATCACGTCTATTGACCGTTTCAACACTGTAACAAATTTGCCATTACTTTTGCCAACAATTAACCCTTTCACCGCCGATGTCGCATAAATGCACCACGACAAATAGTGCAGTCCCAGATCAGACGCCGCCTTTTCAAGGTCACTATTTGTTTCAAGCTCTATTTCTATATTTGTGCTTTAATCCTTTAAAGTTTGCATTTATGTATCTTATTTCCTTATTTTGCCAAATGATTTAACAAAATTGGATTGCAGACGACAATTAGACATTTTGCGCCGAAAGGGTTAATGTCGTAAAATACGCCGTAAAACGCACTGTCGCATCAAGATTCTAGCTGTGTGACGCTCTGATACTGGTTTTGAAACGATTTCGGAGTAGAATTTTATATATCCAGCAGACGATTGTTATTTACTGTTAAACCATTTACTTCATATAGACCACTTTTGGCACCTTTGAAAAAAGAGTAGACCAAATTAGATGGCTCCTGCTCTGTGTTCTTGTGGACTTATATAAATCTGCGTATACCGTTATAAAAGAAACAGCTAATGAATATTACTGATGTCAATATTTGTTACATAAATCTTGATGAGTGAAGTGGTAAACGTTCACCCTTATACTGGCGACTTTGTGAAAATCTTTGCAAACAGTTTGGATGCAGATGAGACACGAGTAACTCGGCGTCTCATCAGGATCCAAACTGTTTGTCACACTGACACTGTATTTTGAAAGGAAATGGCAGAAAATGTACTTTTAGAATAAAAGCAGACAATAATGTTTGCAGAGGACAGTTTGCACAAAGTGCAGAAAGTTAAAGGCTGTATATTATTTGTTATTTTTTCGTTAGCAAACAACGTGTCCCTAACAATGTAAATGTGTTCGTTAATCTTAACCCTTTCGGCGCCAAATTTCAACTTGTCGTCTACAATCAAAGTTCGTTAAATCACCATTCAGTACAATAAGGAATAAAGCACAGATATAGAAACAGAGATTCAGACAAAAAGTGAAGTCTATGATCAGACGCCGCCTTGAAAAGACGGCGACTGATCTGGGACTGCACTATTTGTCGTGGTGCATTTATGCGACTTTGGCGATTAATTGGTTAAGGATGTTCATAATAAGTCCTCTTCAAGAGAAACGGTGTAACAAAAATAGTAATAAAACCTAAAACGAAGGTTAATGAAAGACATAACGAAAACTGATTATTATCATATAAGTGCTCTATGCAACAGGTCCTTTGAAAGAACTACATATGCTAAACATCACATGCGTACACTTTCAGAATGTTATGTTAATTATCAACTTTATTTATTTGCGCTCATGTTATACCCAAATCAAACCAGTTCTTTATTCAAAACAACCAACATTATGACACATTTTCTATTAATTGCTAGCAAACAAATCTGTTGATAAGTCTGATTTCAAACCTAGTATTATTCACTATAGATGTGCATATATGTCAGATATATTTGTGTATACACGCTGCATTTATCTTTTGCTATAAGGTCGCTTTGTGTAGATAGAGAGAAACACTGCTGTATAAGAAACATCGAACATCGTGTCAGGCGCAGATGATCAGAGCTTAGAGCATTTATCCTGCAGCAGTTGTCTCATCTGGGTCTGCACTATTTACAAGTTGATTGTGCAACCGGTGTACTCCGCAGCAGTGATTGCACAGCGCAATACTTGTACACAGTGAAGATATATGTAATTATACAACAGGACATGGGTAAAGAAGCAGAAAGAAAATTCAGCAATAGAAGGGTTAATTGCATTACCGTTTCAAAACAAGAAAAGCACTACTGTAAAGGGCGCGTATTATTTAATAGTTAATAATCAAACACGTTTTATATAATATAATGTCAACATGTTATTTGTTACTAGGTAAACGTATGATCTTAGGAACACAACAAAATGCTAAAGAGTCACCAGAAGGCCCAGCAGCCATTTCAGTCGGATATCCCTAGTTAGTTACACAATAACCCTTTCAGTCTCATACTGGACCCTTTAACCAATTTCTTGCTAAATACGCATGTATGAATGACATCATAGCTATTTTAGTACTGGCTATCGTTTGACTGCATAATGTATTATTAAACACTTTATTAGCCCAGACCTTCGGAGAAATAATTATTCAACACATTTTCATTTCTGTTATACAATAATGTCACAGGGGAAACATTTTAGACCTGTTTACAAGTACATAAAATTGTATTAACCCATACAATGCAGAAGCCTCTGAAAATTACATGCGTCTGTCTGAATACCTTATATAGTGCATTACATTTTGTTTCGATGATAAACTCTGAAAGTAGGAGATGTCCACTTGTCGAAAGTTTTGCCCAAAACGAGATGCAAACATGTTCGGTGATTTACTCGAAAAAATTATCCCAGGTTTGATATTATGTTATATTATGAAAAATTACATTGATATTTGTCCAATGTGTCTGAAGGTTCAATGAAAATTAATGTTTTATCTTCCAACATAAACATACACAAGATGCATTATCTTAGTGCGTGTCTTTCATTTTTATTCTGGTTTAAGAAGACAATATAAACACTTATGACGAAATCAAAACTATCATAAATCTTTTTACATATAGTCATAAATACAATACACGTATATTCCACATGAAAACCTTCCATTTATTTTCATGTGAGGAACCCTTCCAGCCGGCGTGCAGTAGGTCGGTGGTTCTACTTGGGTGTTCTTATGTACACGTATGTTCTTCATGAAAACCTAGAACATTCCAATAAAACCCCACATCCTTCTTCATTAGAGTTAGGTCTGTCAGCCAAGTCAGTCAAGACTTATATCAAGATACATACATTTGTCTCTAAGTGCCAAGTCATGAAAGTAAGATGTCTTGCTTGCTACAACAGCGAAACAATAGTTAGCAAGAAATATGCACAGGTAGAGGCAATCCCCAATTATTCAGTTATTTACATATATGTTTTCTGAATCGCTCTCAGTTTCGTCTGACAAGGGTGGGGCCTTTTTCTTAAAGTCAATTTCAACATATTCTGTCTGAGATGTACGGCGTATTGATAGAATGCCTGCCTTCATATCGACAGAGTCTTCCAGGTCCAGGTCGGCGTAGACTAATTCCTTTTGATATACTTGATCATTGTTCTGGAATTCAAATTTACGAATATCAGGACACAATTCATACATTTTGCACATTCAGGAATTGACATTCAGTTGGCATAAACATGGCAAACTGTTCATATAACATCTTATTGAATACATCTGCGGATCGAAACTTTCTCCTGTTGTAAGTATATATTACTGTGTGCCTGAATGTCCAAAGGGAGTTTTAAGGCACGATATTGTATGTTGCTCGTGATAAGTATTATGCTTCTGATAATACTATGCCACTTTCTATCTCTCATGGGTATACATCATAGTCATGAGGAAGAAGCAACCACCTGTCAAACATTAATGTACAATGAAATGGACTAATACACCGTCGTAGGCGACCATGGTTCCAGTAATGGTCAGCAATTGATTGTCGGAAGTACCAAGCAGAAATAGACAATGGAAGAATTAAGTCTTACTACATATTGTCTTTCAATTTATTTGAAATCGTTAATTGTGTATGAAATATAATATCCATGATAACTCTTAGCCACATTACAGAGAGAGAAAATGCTTTTTGAGAGACAAAATGATCAGAAAAAACAATGAATTGGAGATTGGTTTACAGTACCTTTATTGCGGCAGTCGGATGTGAAACTTCATTTCCACTAGCCTCTCCTGAAATACAAGCATGTAGTATTATGGCTACCGTAACGTGTAATCAATTATAAATTGATAACAAACTTAGACATGCTTAGCGTTAGAAACATTAATTTGGACTGTAAATTACTAAACGCATTCCCCTGGTATTCATTTACATCAAATGATATTTTCGAAATATTTTGTTAAATATGTACGAGCTTTGTAAACATCGAAAATTGGGAGATCCTTCGAAAGCAAAGGTAGCAATGCGAAAAGAGAAAATTGCAGTCTCAATTTTATTGAGTCTGTTAATGAGTAATAATTAAAGATGCAACACTACTCACGTCCCTAGCACCGGCCGAAGCACTATTCAATTTTCGAAACTAATAACATCAAAGCTAACGATCCCCAAAGGACCAGAAACTATAACAACACTGAGAATGAAGCATTCAACACATGCTGCTGTGAAGTACATATAATCGTAAGGTTGGAGATGTAACTTTACATTGCATAAACATTTGTATACAAGTAACCGTTAAAACTGCTTACCTCCATCTTGGTACACGTTCCTGTAAAGAGAAAACATATGTACATTACCAGTGACACACAAAGTTGTGTCAATAGAAAGATAAATGCGTTTTAAAATTGGGGTTTATGGTCACAATTTTATGGTCACAATTTTATGCAATATAAGTTGTATCAGTAGTAACCATAATAGTAATCGTAGAAGTAGTATTATTAGTAAGAGTAGGATTAGTAATAGTAACATTGGCAGTTGCAGTAACAGCAGTAACGGTAGTAGTTGTAGTGTTAGTAGTAGGAGTAGTAGTAGAAGTAGTAGTAAAAGAAGTAATTACTATGCAGCTGTGAGAGTAGAATCAGCAGTAGCAGTAGCAGCTTTAACTCCAGTAGAACTAGTAGTAGAAGAAGTAGTAGTAGTAATAGTGGGAGTAGTAGTAGTATTAGTTTGTTGTAGTTGAAGTAATAGTAGTAGTGGTGGTGATGGTAGTAGTAGTAGTAGTAGTAGTAGCGGTGGTAGTAGTAGTAGTAGTAGTAGTAGTAGTAGTTTGTTGTAGTTGCAGTAGTAGTAGTAGTAGTAGTGGTGCTGGTAGTAGTAGAAGTAGTGGTAGTAGTAGTTTGTTGTAGTTGCAGTAGTAGTAGTAGTAGTAGTAGTAGTAGTGCTGGTAGTAGTAGAAGTAGTGGTAGTAGTAGTATGAGGAGGAGGAGGAAGAGGTGTAGGAGTAGTAGTAGTGGTAGTAGTAGATGGTAGGTTGTGTTGGTTGACATCCAGTTCTGTCACGTATGGGCTAAATGGCATGGCTACAGGTAATAATGATACAGTAGTGACAGAGGTTCAAGTAAAAAAAACGGTGGCTGGGATAGAAGTACAATAGAAGTGACGATGGGGTGGGACAGATGTGGACCTAAATAAATGCTTTAGTAATTTAAGAGTTTCAAGTATAGTAAAAGTATTATCAAAACAGAAATGATCATCAAGAACGATTAGTTAAACCGTGGTGACAAGTGTTAATGTAGTAGTGAATCAGTAGTAACAAAGGTAGAAATGGTAATAAAACAGAAGTGACAGAGGTAGAAGTAGCAGTAAAGTAGTTGTGGCAGAGGAAACATAGTGTTGGGGGTAGACGTCGTTAATTGAGTCTGGACGTGGACGTGACAGGGGTGAACGCAGTAGGAAGGTAGTAGTTGCAGAGGTGCATATAGTGACAGGGGTAGACGAAGTGATAAAGTAGAAGTTGCACGGATGAAAGTATGAACATGGGTAGAAGTAGTGGATGAATAGTAGTGGATAATAGTAATGACAGGGGTAGAATTAGTAGTAAAGTAGTAGTGACAGGGGTAACTAGTAGTAAGGTAGTGACAAGAGTGGATGTAGTAGTAAAGTAGTATTGACGGGGGGATGATGTAGTAAAACAGTGGTGACAAGGCTTGAAGTAGTAGTGAAGTAGTAGTGATAAGGGTGTAAGTCGAGACAGGGGTTGAAGTAGAAATAAAGTAGTAGCGAGAGAGTTGGAAGTGATAGTAAAGTAGTACATAGTGACAATACTCACAGTCTGGTAATAGTAAAAGCAGTAGTAAAAGTACAAATATGAGTCTTGCAGGAAACACCACATACAAAACACATCAGTCGCCCGAACAATAACATAAAAAGAAAACACAGCAAATGTACATAGCTATCAAAACACAAAGAGACGCACGAAGACCAAACGAACAAGCAATCGGAGGATTACGGAAATACCGCATTGGAACAGTCACTGGGAGGTTAACCGGGTAAGGGGCGCCCAGCCTTACACTTATTCCACCCACCCTAAAACACAGACAGTGTAAATAAACATATCCTCTCTCCGACTAGTCTACAATAACCGCGATGGCAAATTGTTGTAAATTGCATGTCAAACGAAAACATATTTAAGTGAAACTGTATCCACCTATCGTTAGTGTACTCAATGAGTAAGCTGTAAACAAAGTAACTGTAGAAAAGTAATAAAGGGTACGACAAAAACGAGATAGTACAATGATGCGACGTCCTCCTTCCCTTTCCGGATTAAAGAGGTCGTCTTCATAGAGTACTAAACCTTTCTTGTCGGCGTACTTGAGATTGCCAACTGTAAAAGGGTTGACAAACAGATATGCAGTATGTTCTATTACTACAGGATCATATCCCAAGTAGAAGTGACAAGAGTGAAAGTAGTATTAATTATTTGATATGGCTAGAAGTGTTAGTAAAGTAGTAGTGATAGGGGTATATAGTACGAGTATGAGGAGTGTAAATGGTAAAGTAACAATGCAAAATGTTTATCGACTAGCTTGTTTGATTTACCTATCGTCGTCCTCGGGATGGTAATTTATGTTTGTAGGTTTTTCCCTCTCTGAAAAATTATATACGAGTATGAAACTGTCATTGAGCCGGGATTAGAGGTTTGACTAATCATCAGGAATAAAATGAATGCTCATTTGTATTGTTCAATATTTCAATCTGAAATATATCCAATTCACTCCCTGTCAACGATCCATGTTATATATAACACCAAGTGTATATTGTTTGCGTTTAACATTTATGTATGCCTCTTTCAATTTTCTAATTGATATTCATTAATACATACACATACACTTTTCTAATGAATATGCATGATGTTATTATTTCTTACATGAATATTTATGAAGTAAAGGGTTAAGCCTTTCATACTCAGTTTAGACTTTATAAGATAACTCTGATGAGTCATTCCACACTTATTCTGCACTAAATAGTCGGGTTGAAAGGGTTAATCGTGAGCAGTTTCTCTACAACAAATGCACAAATGTATATGCAGTCTTACCGCCTGACATGCTCTGTGCTTTTGTCGCCCTCTTCTTCTTTACAATAACAACTACGATCACCGTAACCAACACTAATAAGGTAAGAGCCGCACCAAGTATTGCCCACATCGTCGTATTTGAATTTTTACTGTCGCCAACATTTGAATCTTGCTCAAATCTTCGTTCTGAAACATTATTAGCTGATTTTAAAAACATTTAAAGGTATGGTCAGCCATTCTATTGCTGTGTTCCCAAGTATCGTAGCAACTTTTGTCACCTCTATCACCTAATGAAAGCTTAACATTACCGTAAAAGTCACTGATAGAGGTGACATTTTACTTCTTTTTGCTCACAGAGTAGACCAACAGCAGATAACTCTTGTATAAAATTTCTGTACTGGACCTTTTTGTTTACTTAAGGACTAACATAGATGTGATTCTTCTATTTTTAACATAGCCAAGATTCCTTTGTTCATAAAGTCATTACAAAGAAGTATTAATTAATATTCATGTTGACATGTTTATATGACTATAACGAAGGTAAATGGTTAAGAACTAGAATATTAAACAAACTGTAATTCATCCATTCATTTAGTTATTAACGAGTTTCATGAAAATAATTTGTAATGAAGACGAATGTAAGATTCTTTTTATAACATAAACCTTAAAAGTGCCATAGAAAATGAAACAGGCTGTAGCTGACGGCTGCTTCGGCCATTTCTTACAAACAGAGCCATCTAATCTGGGCCCACTCTGTTTGGAGAGCGTAGAAAGGTGTATTGATGGAGAAAAGGGGTTAACCCTTTGAAGGTTGAATGGTCAGGAGTGATATATTATTATTAAACGAAAGAGCCTATTCGCGATGCAAGTATATAATTTGCAACAGGTTTCCGAATAACAAACAGAAAGCCCCGATCGAAAGGCCCCACAGTCCTAAAAAATAAAAATGAACCCACTGATCTGGGTCTACCTTTTCAACTTTCACTGCATGAATACATAGAGAACAACCTGTCTTAACCCTTTCCCTGTTCTGTATTTAGGCAAACTTTCAATACCTACTGAATATTCATTAACAAAATAGGTATAATGAAAAATTGAAGGTGGAACATTGTAGACATTTTAGAAAGTAACGAAACATCTATCAAATTCTATTAGCAAACAGAGCAGACCCTGATCTGGGTCTACTCTGTTTTCCAATGCGTGAAAACACGTTGAGGGAAAGGGTTAAGCAGAATTAATCTTTTGTATTAAAATGCTGATGGTTCTATAGTTCTACTCTGTTTGCAAATGCGAGAAAACACGTTTATATGAGGGAAAGGGTTAAGCAGACATTAATGTATTGTATTAAAATGTGAATGCTGATGGTTCTATAGGAGCTTTCTGCTGTATTTGTGCCCTGTTTTAAACTATCACCTACCTTACAGACCCATAATTAGATCTCTTTTTGATGGCAGCTTAAGACAGCCTCAGCTGTATATCAAAGTGACGTCACATGTTTTAAACAACTAGTACATGTAAAATGTACCATTTAGAAAGTCCTAGTGCATGGGTTCTGCGTACTGGTAACAGCGTTACATCGTTCTATTCTTATACAAGCGATAACTGGAATATGGTTACACTCGCCGACATCAGTACATATCTATTAAGGAAGATATCACCTTTAGCAAGATTATCTGGAATTAGGCCTAACTGGTAAATACGTTGCACGTGGGTTTGTGATTATCTTTGCCAACAGTTTCAATCAAGTGCCAAAACTGTTATGACTGTTTTAAAAACAATATAACCTGTGTTTATTTCTTTTCATTATTTTATGCATCAGGCACTAGCCTAATGTCCCTTTAAAGGACATACATATGTAAACTGTGTAGTCCAGAGCAAAGGACTCGTGAAAGCCCTCTGGTCAGGGTATGCACTGTTGGATGAACCCATTAATGCAACGCATAATAGCAGTACGTGTGTATACTTTGTTTTGCTTTGCCGCCTAGGTGGTCGGGTTCCAAAATTAGATATATGCGGGATTTCCTTAAATAATAGCGGAACAAATGGGTTAGGTACGAAGCAGATCGGATTTTGAAACAAAGTTGTTCATTTGCCTCAATTTAAATTAAACAGGGATGAGTTACCTTGTACATTGACACTAAAGTATTTTGAGATCTCGTCTGAGATGTTGTTTTGCGCCACGCATCTGTACCGACCACTGTTGGCTATTGTCACTCGCTCGATGCGCAAGCAGGAGGCGGCATGACCACATTGAGAGTCAGTGTCCAGAAAAGAATTCTTGCTATCCAGCCAGCGAAAATATGGCACTGGGTTGCTATCGGCTGAGCATTTGATGACAACACTAGACCCTTCCGTGATGTTAAGTTCGCTAGAGGTAATGTTGAGCGTGATTTCTGGTGGATCTACGAAAACAATAAGTTAATAGCAAAGTCTGAGGAAGGGCGAATAGGTTGTACCAGGCAGTCGTAAACATAAAAGATTCATTATAGAACGGAAATGCTTTAGAGGTTCTTTAGAATCACACTTGTCTTGTAACAGCATAACCTCTCTATAACGGCCACTAAATTGCGTTAATTGGTTGGTATTCAGGGCAGGTGGTTGCTTAAAGCAAGATGAAAGTAAAACAGAACGCTCCTATAGGAGCGTTCTGTTTTACTTTCACCTTGCTTTAAGCAGCCACGTGCCTTTAACACAAAATACTTGATGTAATATAGTGGCCGTTATAGAGAGATTTTACTGTAATGTATCTTTTCTTAAACATTTCCCGCTAACCGCCACTTGACTGGTATCGACAAACAATTTTGATCTAGAGGAAATCGACGCCTAATCAGTTCTCACGCTATTTGAAACTCACTCAACAGTGTCTCATAATTGGGTGAAAGTTCCGACTGCTTCCGAATTGATCAAGCTTATGAGACACTGTTGACTGAGTTTCAAAAAGCGTGATATTTTCCTTAAACAGTGGAGTTAGAGTCAACTAATTAATTTCCATATTTATTTAAGGAAAATCCGTCCAGATCGTACTTTGGAACACGTCCATTTTTCCCCCTGTAGTGGAGAAATCTTGCTGGAATAAGCAGTTTTAGGGTCCTCTGGTGTGCGTTTACTCTGAATACTGACTAATTGGGGTAAAGCAGCTTCTGCATGGAGTGCTACGTAAACGTGTTGTACACCAGTAATTGAAATTACAGATACAAAAGTCTTACAAATCAAGTACTAAACATTGTATAAAAGTATATCCACTGACCTGACCGGAAAGTGGCCATAATTACGTGGTAAAGAAATGCTTTGTACTGCATGCTCCCTATAAGTGTGGCATGCTTACATGGTACAACAATACTATCTATTGCGAGTTCCTAAGAGAAAATGTGCCATACTTATAGGATATAGAACTGCTTTGAACTTCGAGTTGCATATAGAAAATGTGTCATATTTACATGGTACAGAACTACTATGTACTGCGAGTTCATTATATGAAGCATACCATACTTACATGGTACAGAAATACTATGTACTGCGAGATCATTATAGGAAGTGTAACATGGTGAAAAAGTTATGACTCGACTGGGACTCGAACCCAGTGCCTCTGGCTTACCATGCCAACACTCTACCGACTGAGATACCAAGCCATACAGTAAAGCCTAACAATTTATTTCACCATAATCTCTACCCGGCTACACACACACCCTCTACACAAGAATTCGTCCCGAATTCTTTACTCAAAGAAAACTCCACGAGTTTCTTATTATTAGACATTATCTTCAAATAATCTTCATATAAATAACCTTATGGGTTATTTACGTTGGGCGCCAAATGTAACATGGTGAAAAAGTTGTGACTCGACTGGGACTCGAACCCAGGGCCTCTGGCTTACCATGCCAACACTCTACTGACTGGGCTACCAAGCCACACAGTAAAGCCTATCAACTTATTTCACCATAATCTCTACCCGGCTACACAAGCATACCATACTTACATGGTACAGAAATACGTTGTACATACTGTTAGTTCCTTATTGGAAGTATGTCATACAAAATGAGGTACAAAACACTTTGACTTTCGAGTTCCTTAAAGAAATGTTGCCGTACTTACATGATACAGAAACACTTTGTACTGCAAGTTCCCTTTACAATATGTGCCGTATCTACATGGTAAAAACATATTTTATACTGCGGGTTCTTTATAGAAAGTATGTCATACTTACATGGTACAGAAATAATATGTACTGCGTGTTCCTTATAATCCAAGTCTTCACATTTCGCTGTACAAGTGATAGATCGCCCACTGTCAGACTTTGTAACATTTAAGCGTGCTTCAGTAACTGTAGTAACGATATAGCCGCTAGTATGGTTTGATGTCGTGTCAATGCGCCGCTCTATGTCATGAGACATTTTAATGCCAGCTTGGCATAGAGGGAATGCCTTCGCGATGACACAATGCACCTGGTACGTGTAACTCGGTAGTATTTCTGCAAACTGTTGAGTGTGTGTAATTTCAATTGACTCCGGTGGAACTACAATATTTAAATAAATCAAAACATAACAGCTATAGTGGAGTTTGAATCACGTAACACCAGCCTTAGGTGTGCTAGAGCAGTGATGTCACAAGCCCAGAAGAAATGAGTTGTACTGCGGAGCACTGTGCAGATGAGATAAAACATACAACGTGATACTGTGTGTCTAAGGCAAATATATTGTACTTTGGAACAATGTACAGATGAGATAAAACACACTACGATCACAATGCAACCACATTGATTGCAAGCAAAAGTCGAAATCTGTTTAACACCATAGGTATATTACATTGTGTATTGGCATTCATATATTGACTTAAACTGTCATGGCGTATTTTCAGAATTAGATCTTGGGTTATTCAGAGTACCTTTCTAGATATCACATTATTTGTCAAGATGTTAGAAATTTCTGTTCATATTCATTTACAACGGGCTTGAATGTACACATTCTCTGGAATACCCATACATGTTAATTTGGTGCGAACTTCTATAAGTATGTTAGACGTTATGACCAAAGCAAACGTGTTTGTAGCTAATAATTCCCTCACTAACCGCAACGTGACTCCATTATGGAACAGCTCAGCCCATTTCCTCCTACCGACGCCTTTTGACACCTCTGTAAAAGTCATTTTTGAAACCATTGCGATAAATAGAGCATTTGCTCATTACAAGTAAATGCTCTATTTATCACAATGGTTTCAAAACTACACATTTCTGACATTTCCTATTTTGTAGTTCTTGAATGTTCCTTTTCAGTTGAATTATTCAAAGAAGTTGGGTTTAAAAATAGCCTATGAGGGAATGGGTTAAATCAACACGAGACGCCAACTCGCTATCCCATCAATATCCATACATTTTGACACTCGGTCAATAGTTTCTAAAAAACTTGATTGAATAGGACAGTGGTCAAATTGCACCAGATCAAAGGATGATGAAGTTAAGCCCAGAAAGTGCTAATAAGTAATTTAACCCCTTACCTGTTGAATATGTATTTAAGTATAATATTGACAGCATGTATAAGCAAAAAGAGCAGACCCTGATCGGGGTCTACCATGTTTGAAAATTCATGAAAAAGCCTTTATATGACGGATAGGGCTAAAACATGTGGTAGCTTAATGCAATGCAAAAGTTATGTTGAAAGTTCTTAAAGGAGCCTTCTGCTTTAGCCTACTTTCGTCCTGTATTTGTATTTAGCAGTCGTCTGCTCAGATAGAGCTCCATATTTATTCACCATACGATTGTTATATGCAGGTTCTGCTAAATACAGTAACTCTCCTCTACGGCCACTCTGCGACCACTGAATGAATACACATGAGTGTCGTTATAAGCAGGTGGTTGCTTAATGCTGGACAAAAGTAATGCAGAAAGCTCCTGCATTACTTTTGTCCTGCATTAAGCTACCACCTGCCTCTACCACCTAGAATTTGCCTCTTTTAGGTGGACGCATTAGAGGGGTTTTACTGTACACAAATTTAAACAATTTTTGAATATATTATTATAACAGTTCTGATTGAAGGTAGGATGCCGTTTGAACTCAAATACATAGTGGTTGGTTTTCTCAAAAACACATTATATTACAATGGATCCCCCAGTGAGGATCGAACTCACGACCCCTTGTTTACAGAGATGGGGAGAGTATGTAGTATAGTTAATCAATGATATGCAAACCATGACATTGACATGAGTTACTCTCAGTTCTACGTATTAATCCTTTGCTTGCTGTTCAGGTCAATATACCTACCTGTAAATAGTGAAGACCCGGATGAGACAGCTCCTGCAGGAGCTGTCTCATCTGGGTCTGCACTATTTACAAGTTGATTGTGCAACCAGTGCACTCCACATCAGTGATTGCACAGCGAAATACTTGTACACAGTGAAGATATATGTTATTATACAACAGGGCATGGGTAAAGAAGGAGAAAATGCATTTTAAAATTCAGCAAGCGAAGGGTTAATCTGCTATACAGGTAGATATATCTTATGTTATCAGATACACATTACATGTACCTGTCCAGTTTTCATACTGTATTGTACACCATTAATCTAATGACCAATGAGAACCTGTATATTTTCGAATTTAGCGTTCAATAGCTGGACTAATTCTTCCCCGCTCGTTTCCTATTCTAGTTCACTTTGTTTTCTACTCATATTGGATAAAGTTGTTCTGAGATTGTTTCCGGCAGTATTCTACCAGTTAAATGTTTTGGTTATTAGTCGTCAGACTCTACATCCGTGGTGTATATAAGAAATGTGAACTAGTGGGGAAAGTTTATAACACTTTCCCTGTTCCATGTTTACTCGTTACTTCAATACTTACTAAATATTCATGGACAAAATAGTTGTAAGGAAATATGGAAGGTGAAACATTCCCAAGCATTTGATTAGCTCAGAATCCGACCAATTAGATTCTTGAGAAAGATCTCAGATTTATAACCTTGCGACCGGGTCTTTATTCCTTTACCAATATCGAATCTAAAATGAGGAAAATCTGTACACATAGTATAAACCAACGTACGAAAGCCCAGTGGTGACATCCTAAGTTAGAGCATGGAATTTGGAACTTGGAACTCGGAACTATGAAATAGGAACTTAGAATGTCACCACCGGGCTTTCGTACTAACGACTTCATGTAACTCACATGTGACGTTCAATGAATACGCAGCGCACTTTGTGTTGGTAAGTGTCACGTGACTGACGCAGCAATTAACAGAACGTCCATTCCAGTCTCTTTTTATTACCCCCAAGCTGGCCACTGTAGAAAATGTTCCGTCGGTGTATTTGGTGACATTCTGTTTGATCTGAACCTGATTTTCCCCTATGAGAGCAAATGTTAGGTCTGCGGGCGGACGGGCTCTAGCACTTCTGCATGAGACATGACCAATCAAGGTTTCTGCGCTCGTGTTTTGAATAGTTATGACGGGATCTGACGGCTCTACTGCAAAACAAAATTAACAAATTCATGAATTTATAAATCATGTAGGTAAAACGAAAACTGGGACACGGCACCAAACATCATTAAACAAGGAACAGTTTAATTACAAGACAAAATGAGAAAAAAACGCACACAAGGGAAAAGCATTAAACATTTGCTGTATACAAATAACGAAGCATACCACGCGATGAAAGCAGGGTTACTGCATTGGAATAGCCAGTAGCTGTAGCCAAAAAATGCTACTGATGGCCAAAACCAAACCCATGGACACCTAACCTCACGCTTTTGCCACCGTCACATGTGAACACTTGTTAATGGCCGAGGCCTTGTTTTCCGTGACATCGATCAAGCGTGAACATGAATAGTACATTAATACCCCTCTAATGCGACCACCTAAAAGAGGTATAATTCTGGGTGGTAAAGGCATGTGGTAGCTTAATGTAGGAGGGGCTTTCTGCATTACGTTTGTCCTGCATTAAGCAACCACCTGCTTATAAAGACACCCATGTTTATTCATTAAGTGGTCGCATTAGAGGGGTTCTACTATATTCGAAAACAACGATAATGTATTTGTATTCAATGTACATATCTACTTTATAGACATTGTAAACAAGCGATGCATATTAAGTGTTCATGTGCTTTTACAACAATTAGTCTAATTTACGTTCACAATGTCATTACTTCTTACATGAATATGTCTGGAGTAAAGGGTTCAGGGACATGTTCTGAAGTTGGTGACGCTATTAATGGTTCAGTTATTGCTGCTATGAAACCCTCAATTGCGAAACTGCTGTGCCATTGCCACTTCTGTCGTCTCTGTATCTATTTGTCGACTGAGACGTTTATGCCGTCGTCGTCTCTGTCTCTCTCAGTGGCACTGTCTCTTATTTGTATCTCTCTATCTCTGTCTCTCAATCTCTCTGTGGGTATTTCTCTGTACCCGTCTGTCTCTGTTTCCGTCTGTCTCCCTGAGTGTCTGTGTGTCTGAATGTCAGTATGTTTGTATGTCTATGTGTGTCTCTCTGTCCGTCTCTCTTTCCGTCTCTCTTTCCCTCAATATGTCTCTATGTCTGCACCCCCCTCTCTCTCTCTCTCTCTTTCTCTCTCTCTCTTTCTCTCTCTCCATCTCTGTGACTATATTTGTCCGTTTGTTTGTATTTCTGTCTGTCCGCTATCTTGTGCTCCTCACTTGCTAGTTCCTTCTGTCTCCGTCTCTCTCTGTGACTTTCTCTGTCTTTCTCTCTCTCTAAACATGACATATCATTTCTCCTTTCTGTCTATATCTAGGTCTTCCATAATGTGTCTCTGTTTTTCACTAATTTTCTGCTTCACTCCCTCTCTCTCTCTCTCTCTCTCTCTCTCTCTCTCTCTCTCTCTCTCTCTCTCTCTTTCTATCTCTTCCTCTCTCTCGTTCAGCTTATTTGTACCAATATGCCGCATGTGAGCAAAACACCTTTCTGTAAACAAATTGTTTATACATTTATAAACATTAAAGTACTACATGTACTAGTAAATAGAATGCCTACCAGTCACATATATACGTGCTTCAGCAACAACAGGAGTGACGAGAGCTAGATTAAGCACTTCACATCTAACGTATTTCTGATGGCGATCACCAGTCATTGTGGCGGTTGCAATGTAGTTGTCATCTGTTCCATTGCTGGTATCCATTTCAACTCCATCAACATAGATTTTGACATCAATTGGTCCAGTACCCCCAGAAACGTTACATTTAATTGTGTAGTTAGTACCCATTGTGACAATTAGACAATGTGTACAATTGCCAATCGTCTCTGTATCCTGTATCACAGGGTCATTTGGTCTCACTGAAAATGAAACATATAAACATTAAAACTCGATACTACGAAAGTTTAGTAATGAAAAATGTATGTCTTTGTAGGCAAGCGGCTGCTTAATGCAGGGTTAAAGTCATGCAGAAAGCTCCTAGAGGACCTTTCTACATGACGTTCGCAGTATAAAGTGTTTACTATAGCCTGTTACTCGGCGTCTCAACTGAGTTCATACTGTGTACATAAGTAATCACAGTTGCGACATTGACAGCGACATATGTAATTAAAGAGAAATGAAAGAAACATAATGGGAATTAAAGTAGACGTGACCTTTAAATTTGCTTGAGCAGCAGGGTTGCCACGCGTCAGGGAACCGTTAGGGAAATTGAAATGTGTTCAAGGTCATGGAATTGTCAGGGAAAATTGAGAACTGTCAGGGAAATCTGAAAATATAGGCAAATGTCAGGGAATTGTCAGGGAATTTTGAAAACATGAGATTGAAGGTCATAATTTTTTAAACATCCATAAATTATAACAGAGGTTATGACAGAAAAAACAAATTTCGCGATGTAATGTGTCAGGGAAATTTGAAATTAGGTCAGGGAAATGTCAGGGAATTGTCAGGGAATTTTGTTTCCTATGGTTTATGGCAACCCTGATCAGGGTAAGTTTGCATAGTACAGGTTACATGTGGAATCGGACTTGTTGCAGCTTTCGCACCAACTGATTTGGATATACGACGTTCACATATTTCCAAATGCCATTTGTCTGTGATACCAGTCATATGACAGTTTGACTGTTTAAACGTTACAAAAAAGAACAATATTGCAAAACCAATTGAGATGCTTAATGCTTTTACATTCTATATATATATTTCAAAAACTCTAAGTTGTTCTTGTAAATCTGGATTGCCAAAGCCCTGACGCAAACTGACCTGGTGCCGCAACAACAACGGGCATTGTGATCTTGTTTGATGATTGTCGTCCAGTTGTACACTGTACAAAATAACTTCCATCGACCATGTTGCTGAGATTTCTTATTGACAGTACATATTCAAAGTTATCGACTTCGTGAAACTCAAACGTCCCTGTTTTGTTAGTTATCACACAGCTATAAGTGTTCACACAAGACTCGTTGATTACTCTGAAAATTCGCACGTAAATGTTTGGGTGTTGTAGGATTGAATCTGTAGGAAAATACCCGAGTTCCACAGTCCCTCCAAGATGGACGTTTTTTGTCCTTTCATAAAACTTGCCACAATCTTGTAAAGCTGTAATAAAAATTAAAATGCAATTTCCTTCCGTCATTACATAACAATTCGAAATTTAAATAGCTTCGAGACACATCTTCAAAATCAAAACTAAACTGGACAAATATTTTGTAAATATGAAATGCGTAAAGATGCGGAAGCTTTCTATGTTAACTCATTCTCTCCTAGGATATGTTTAGACCCAACCACTTTGAACGTATCTACCGAAAAGGAGCATTAACTAGAGGAAAGGAAAAAAAATAGAAGTTTGTAATTTGAAACCATTGTGATAAATAGAGCATTTGCTCCTATAGGAGCAAATGCTCAATTTATCACAATGGTTTCATAAAGTGAATTTTATAGATGCGCAAAAATGCGTCACTAGGGGATAATGTGCTAACGCATGTGTTTTGATACGAGTCACTGTTATCTGGTAATGATAACTTGATAGCAAAGCTAAGAGAAGATACGATCATGAAACACAAACAACTGCCATTTATACTGAATTGAGAAAATAGGCTAAACATACTTCTAGGTAGGTGGCTGCTTATTGCGGGGTGAAAGCCATGCAGAAAGCTCCTACAGGAGATTTCTGCATGACTTTCGCCTTGCATTAAGCCGCTACCTGTCTCAAAGACCAATATTTATACTAAATTTAACGTCCGATTTAGAGGAGGTTTACTTTACACAATCAATACACGTTCCTACTAGGTTCTACTATGTTCTTAAGTTCGCAATCCGTATGTTAGACGCCGTTATCATTGACATTGCCCTGCATGGATCTACCACCTACTTGTTCAGACTCCTATGCCAATACGTTATTTGGGCGCATTAGTGAGGGTCTTTACTGTATTTCTCAGGTTTTACAAACTTAAAACTGGGTACAAATACATTCTAACGGACACATTGCCGAGTGTAACAACTACATGAAATTAAATTCTCGACGAAATATTGAAATGAAGTTAAACATCAAGCGAATATCATAGAGTATAGCAACCACATCAACGAAGCCATCATTCTGTGTCAATAAAAAGAAGGTTTTACAATGTATCATGCGAATATCATGCTTAATAATCCTGTGAAGTCCTATGGTTATATCTCAGGTACTTTTTCAGTTTACATACAGCACAGACTGTCAATTTTGCACTAGGTCACGGATATTAACCCTTTCCCTCATATTGACGACTTTGGACGACTCTGTAAAAGTCACTTTGTGAAACCATTCTGATAAATAGAGCATTTGCTCCTATAGGAGCAAATGCTCTATTTATGACAATGGTTTCAAACTACGAAATTGTAAACTTTCCTTTTCGCTAGTTAATGCTCCTTTTCGATAGATTTATTCAAAGAGGTTGTATCTAAAAATAGCATATGAGGTAATGGGTTAACGCAGCCAGTACACCTCTACATGGTGACAAATATCCATGTGAAACTTCATGGCTGTAGCTCAGATCATAGGTTATTCAGTTATGTACGACACAGGACGAAGATAGCCAGATTCATTTCGTTGGTCTAGCTCGCATTACAACTGGAAAGTATTGCTGCTAAGACTCATGACCCTGTTTAGGCACTCCCACATCGAAGTTTATGTGATAAAACGTGTTTTGTGATTGTATTGTAAATTGCATTGTACTATTATTAATTTGAATGGTATAACTTGAATAATGATATGTATGTTTAATGTACCTATGATTCAATTATGTGCACTGTGTAAACCTTAACAGGGAAATAAAGAGTATATATATTGATCATCTACTCTTCAACACAGGGGTCTATATCGCTTCATGACAGCCTGTATATACTATACAATAAACAAGGGTTCTAACTGACAAAGCGGACGCCCGTGTACCTCACGTTTAAACAAGTCTGTAACTTTTACATTTTATATTATAATTTCGTAATTCTTTCGGCTACTGAAAGTAAAGATAGTTCACTACCAAGTAAGTATACTCTTCCGACGGTATCAAATACATTTTATCCAGTCACCAGGCTTCTCTAGCGACATAATAAAGGGGGTGCAAATAAACTTAGGTTTATTAGGTTACTTCCGGTAGTGGAAGGTTTATTAGGTTAGTAGATAGGCGTAATGATTCTATAACCATGGAACTATTTTAGTTTTCTGTAAATATTCATAAACATGTTGATGGAATAGATCTAACAGATCTATTTGGTAACCAGAAGAATTATTCAAATGAGAAAAAATAAAAATAATTGGCTACAGCTGGATTCGAACCCGCGCCTGATCCTACAAAAACTAATTCTAATCACTCTATAGACGTCGCCCTTACCGATTACGCCACTGAGGCCACATACAAAATTACGTTGATTTATCACTTTTATTAATTTAATCCACCGCTGGCAAAACCCGTTTTTGATAAAATCAAACCTGGAAGCAAAGATTGACAGATAAATAGTAAATGTTTTCTTTTCACTCTCATGATTATTTGATTGATAAACTCTTACAGGGACGGTGATAGTCATAAACCTAAATATAGCCTGTTCAGTTCCATCGATTTCTGAGTGAAGTTAGGTAGAATCTAAAAATAGAAACCGAGACTACGTAACTCGAATTTGATCAAAGAATATAGATCATGTCTGTTTGAAATAACTTATCGACCCTCGATTCAAATCATCTTATTTTTCAAATTCAACATCGTTTCCGTTCTAGTAATACAAGTATCGAAACTATATTCCTCTGCGGTAGCTCATTAGATCTATTTACGTCTAAATGGAAGTGAAAAGGGAGGGATCCGTTGATCGAAAAACTGCATTTTCAATGTAAATTATTTCAAGAGTGTTATGAGTCTATAAAAAGACATTTAACTATATTGACTGGATAAATCGAATAATAGGTTAGTGCCGTAGATGGGACGGCTTTATCCGACTCGGAGAGAAAACAGTTGAGGCTCGGCAAGCCTCGCCTCAACGTTTTCTCCCCTCGTCGGATAAAGCCGTCCCATCTACGTCACTAACCTATTATTCTCTATATTATAAATCCAACAATGATTTTCTAGAAACATACGTGTTTTCTGGACCATTGGCAAACGTTCGTTCACCCCGGCTTCACCCTATCACAGCGATACCTAAACCATATGCAGTTCAAAAGATGGCGTGATTCATTAAAACGAATCGATTCTATCACCGATCTCCATCGTTTTAGTCTCCAGTATCAAAAGAATGATGTAAAACTGGCGATTTTTTTTTCAGTAAGCTTCAAACCGTCACCGTTCGTCGAGGAAGGAGCCATTTTACGTGACGTCACGGATTTCCCAAGTTTTCCTTCGCTCATCCAATGAAATGGCTCCATTCATATTTATTGCAAAATAGCACCATCCGAAATAGAAACATAAATACAGACGGAAAGGCCGCTATTGCTAGTTGCTTATTTATTTAGCGGACAAAACAAATGGAGATTGGTTATAGAATTGAGTTATTTAATGACGTTTCTCAATGACCCAGACAACACGTGAAATTTTGAGAAAATCATTGTTGGATTGATACTTGTGCATTAATTGTCGTCAGAAGATTATATCTATTTGATAGTAAAATATGTTGGCTTTCAATAGCCGAAAGAATTACGAAATTATCATTGAAAGTGCAAGAGTTACATTCATATTTGTACTAATGGCACACGGGTGTCCATTCTGCTAGTTGGAACCCTTGTTATTACATAGTACATATAGACCCTCATGAAGCGGTATAGACCCCTGTGCTCGTCACGGTATGGGTTAACTAAAATATAGGCAAAAATACTGATACAGCTAATGCACAAACCTATGATGCGTGATATTTGCCAATCCCGGTAGCTACTCAAAAAGGGCCGCCTGAATCCTTATTGAGTTCTATTTGTTTGGCATAAACAAGACTTAGTACTGATGATCGGAATCAGAAATATATTGCGGTCATAGCCATAGCAGAGTTACAAACAAAGTTGCGTACCCAATTACTAAAATCGTCATTTCTCGACCAAACCCTATACTGTGGCCACTCTTTAGAACCGTCTCGAAGAGACTATTCTAAAGAGTGGTCACAGTGAGGGTTTGATGGAGATATAAAGAAGCATTTCTTCAAAAAGTTGAAATTTACGCATCGTAGCCGGACCTCTGTATAGCATACAACAGTTTTGTCCATCAAGGGTTGACTGTCACCCGAAAAGGTGTAACCAATAATTACACGTATTTTTTAGCATCACTGCATAAAGATCCTCATTGAATTGTTAACAGAGATGTTGAAATGAACAATTGATTCATAGGTGATGTTTGATTTGCTGTAAGACAGTGAGAACAATAGTTTGTTCATAATAATAATCAGTTTTGCCTATATGACTGTATAAATCAGTTGTGTTAGAATTCTTAGTTTGCGTACCAGAATCAGACTACATACTATTATAGGTTTCAGTAATAATGATTACAGTAAAATCTCTCTATAACGGTCACTTAATTCTGTTAATAAGTTGGTATTTTGGGCAGGTGACTGCTTAAAGCAATGTGAGAGTAAAACAGAACGCTGATATAGGAGCAACCATCTGCTTTTAACCAAAAATACGAGATGTAAGTTAGCGGTCGTTATAGAGAGGTTTGTATATGGCTATATAGATAAGTATTTTTAGAATTCTTAGTTTGCGTAGTCTTTACCAGAATTAGACTAAATACTAGTATAGATTTCAGTAATAATAAGTATGTGTACAGTAAATCCCCTCTAATGCGACCACCAGAAAAGGGACATAATTCTGGGTGCCAGTGACAGGTGGTAGCTTAATGCTAGAGAAGCTTTCCCCTGCTTACGTTTATTCATTAAGTGGTCGCATTAGAGGGGTTTTACTGTAATACCATCGAACCTCAATATCCTGAACTATAAGGGATCATACAAATTTTCTCTAGGAAACTGGAGTTCCAGTAGGGCTATTTCTCGATGATACAGCTTTTTAGCATTTCTTGTGGCCCGCATCAAGTGTTCACGTGTCTTTATAAATATGCGCAGTGGTTAATTTTAGAACAATTCTGCATTACACATTTTGGAAGGGACCGAACTTTGAACTCGAGTTATACATATATCGAAGAAAGAGTTATCCGAATTCGAGATATCGAGGTTCAACTGCATTTCACTTAACTCTTTACTCCATAAATACGCCACCCTATGCCTTTGAAAACAGAGTAGACACATATCAGACGGCTCTTATACGATCAGGATCTGCTATGTTTGCTTATAATATAAATAGGTATAATGGTTTAACAAATTATTTAACAAATAATCCAATTAATATTCACGATGCCCTTATTTCTTCCATGGATATTTATAGAGTAAAGGGTCAAGATGCTAACAAACCTGTAAACAACATAGCCCTACAACAAGTCAGTCTCCGTTTTATCGCTTTGTCCCGATTATAATACTAGCGGTATTACTACAAACAACCTATTTACAAAACATATTGAAATAAAACTATTTTAACCCTTTCGCTGCCAAACTCTGTCGTCTGCTAACTTTGTCGTCTGCTACACATTTTCATTCTTTTGATTTTCTTCATTTTTGTTTCAAAAACAAAGTAACAGTAACAAACAGTTTGGATCCTCGGCGTCTCATCAGGATCCAAACTGTTTGCATAGGTTATCACAGATCCGGCATTGGCAGCGAAAGGGTTAATATATAACACAAAGTAAATATTCGGCCCGTCCAAGATTTACATGTACCATACAGCCTTGTTCTACTTTTGACCTGCATTAAGCTTTGAACTTGAGATAGTATTCAGAATAGAAATCGGATGACTCGAATGTCTGTTACCTCGGAGTGATTTGTATGGTCAAAAGATATCTAAGTTCACCTGTGTATGTAAACTGCGGGTAAAATATGCATTGTTGTGATGATTAGTTTTGCTATCCTCGGAAGCAATATTATATAGTAAATATTTGTAAATTGACATACAACATCGAGCCTTTGTCTTTTATAAATTGACATACAACATCGAGCCTTTGTCTTTTATATATAACTGTTTGATATGACGGCCTGGTTGGCTTTTATATTTTTGTGTCGCGGTACGTTAAAGAGGAAGTCCCTACAATGCAAGCATATTTTCAAAAGTATAATAAAACATGGTATGGTTTGTGTTATGCTCAATCATAATTATGAAGATTGGCAAAATTGAACTTATATCGAAAAATGCTACTGTGATACAAAATTCACCGATTTCATTAATACTTATAATTTGTGTTCTACAACAAAGTATTATCGGCCTTTTCTGTTCAAATGTTCCGCATTTTGCCGATGATCACACAATCACTCCATTGTTTACGTAACAGCTTTTATCGGAAGTGGTCTGAGACACACGAATAGCGCGCGAACAGTTACGAAACTAAAACCCAACCCGAATAAAACTGAAACATCGGGGAATAAAATCGAGATCGTCGATATCGAACACATGGACGTTTTGTCATTTTCAACATTTATTGGATGGGTTCTCTTGCGATATACTACTTTTCAGCATATAAATAAATGAGTTTTGCATATTTTAGGTATCTTTGAAACGCGTCGATTGTAGGGTAGGGACTTCCCTTTTAAACCCAGCTCACTAAAACTCTCATATATATGCTGAATTCATAACACCAATTCTGTTATATAGCATATATACGTTGCATTGATAGAAATGATTATGCTGAAAACAAATAGGTCATAAGTACGCTAAAGTGTTAGCCACTTCCAAAAATTTGATATAAAACAGTCCTTTTCGAATTAGACAATTTAACCAGAATTTCGTCTAATGAAATAAAATACGATTATATACTTTTTCTTTGACTTCCATATATTCGAGTCTTAGAAACTGCATGTTGTATGCTACCTTCAGTTACCTTCGAACTATGGGTCCCAAACTCAGATGGAAAAAAACAAACCACTAATTTGAGGACAAATAACATTACTCACTTTCTAGTCGCACTGTACCCGTATTGCTGACGCAGTCCCCATACTGCACGCCGAACGACAAAACGCGTTCATTTGAAGTCGTGTTGACGACGAGAGTGAAGTTATCCGCCTGGTACTTCCAGCTGTTTGTGATGGAAATCCAGCTGCCACCTGCTAAATATTTCCAATCAACAGATCTGTTGGCAAAGTTATGGACCGGCTCAAAGTGAAGCGAAATATTTCTGCCAGCGATGGTCGGTTTATCAAACCTGATGGTTCCGCAAGTGGTTTCAAGACCTGTTAAAAGAAAAGATTGACATATTCAGCAACACAACCTAACTCTTCGGTGTGATGGCTTGGCTGGCTTGCCTGCTGGTATGATATACAGTAAAACCTCTCTAAACCGGATCTTAAAATTAGCAACAATGCCGGTGAAATGAAATAAAGTAATGCCCCGTAATACATCGACCCCGCGGTCATAATATTACGGAAAAAGTGACTCTCCCGTGCCGTAATATTATGACCCGTTTTGAAATATTTGGTACGTGAAGTTAAATTCCCATTCCATCGAAGTTTTAGAATGCTTCACTTAAACGTATCACCAACTATAATTATATTTGCCTGATTAAACGGCAAGTTTTGAATAATCAGGATCTTGAATATACATTGTCTAGACGTTTAAATACAATTATGCAAATGCTGGTAAGCTGCCGGAAAGAAAGGCACCAAAAAGTAATGTGTTGTAAAATACCGGGCAAGTTCAAATTTGCTAAAATATTGCAATCCGATGATAATATCACGAGCATTCAATTTTAAAGGCTGTATTTACTTTGCGCTGTACATTTATCTATATAGTTTTCTTTCTCTTAAAAACTTTATTCATAATTGACCAGCGCTGCAGGAGTAGTTCTCGACTGGACAGATAGATAGATAGATATTCTTTATTTCCTCCTTAAGGAGAGTTCACAATACAAACGACAATCACATTACACAAAATGGCAACATTATTAACAATGAAAGTATAATTATGAAACAATTTTATATTAACGTTACGATAGATGTCCAGTATACCAAAGGAATAGACAGGATAGGCAAGATGTACTGATAACCCTACTCTGCAGGTCCATATCGAAACGAAATATATGGGACATACTTCGGGGAACTGTTCATCCGCAATACTGCTGGGTGTCGAGATGATTATCACCACTATCGACATTTCTCAAACAGTGTAAACACAGCCCAGACGGTGCTTGGCGCAACCTCTGTTCATGATTTGTACTGCTTGTCGGAAATAGAGATACTTTTAGTTCTGGTGTAATATCAGCAATAAGTAGCATCTGTGTAAAGGTAATTAACTACATCAACCTTGAGAAATAAAAAGAAACGCAAAAAACAACTTATGATACAACATACACACACAAAATACAATGTATTGATACAAGACTATTCATACATTTGCGGGTGCTTTGCATATTAAGCGCAGGAATGACAGTAAGCATATTGCAAACCGTGCAGATCCAGAACAGAGTGATAATTGAACTGGGTAGGCACTGTTTGACATAGAAAGAGATACGCCTTGAGAAATAATCCCAAAGACAATGAGCAGGCAGCGGTCCATACTTTCTGCACAAATACTGCCTTAATATGCAAACAACCAGTCAAAGGCACAAAAATAACTTTCATGGTACTTTAGCTTATCCGTACAATCGGTGTGTCCGAATGATAGTACGCAGTCCGGAAAACGGTGTAGACACAGCATATAGGGTTCATTGCGAGCCACTTTTATAAGGGTCTACACTGGTTATCTTAACCGAAGACAATCCCCGAAAGCCGGCACATTGTAAACAGAATAGACCCAGCCCCTGGGGTTCTATGTGAACACCCTTGGCCGGGATGTGCACTGTTTATGATATGCACGGTAAATCTGGAGACGATCCTCGATTAGTGACCTGAGAACTCCTTAAAAATATACTTGCCCAAATAACAAGAACACACTAGAGACTGAGTGCCATCATTGCTAATACGCGTATTCCGGCGTGTGAACGAACCACTTTATATATTAGGAGACTTTCACAAACAGTGTAGACATCACTAAAGGGGTCCACGTGGACCTATATAGTAATAGTTTACATGGTTCTCTATCCCCAAGGCTAACCTAAGAATGGCACACCCGTGTATCCCAATCAATTAGGCAAGAAGGCAAAGGAACACACGTACAAACTAGACCCCGTTAATATACGAGACTGTAAGCCCAAACACATATATCGCTGACCCGCGCACTTGACGGGAACGATATTAAGCCATCTGCAAACAGAGTAAACTAAGCTCACAGTGCTCACTGACAGGATCGTTTGAACGCGATCCAGACTGTCTTTCAAAAAAATAAAAAAGATAAACCCAGATGAGTCACTGAAACACAGTTTGGGTCAGTCTCAAATATACCATATTTACATGCATGCGTGACGTTACTCGGAGTTTACACGTTTATAAAATGTGTTATAAGCTAGCAATTATGGCAACAATCTAGACTTCGATCGGGTTCCATTCTCTGGAGTGATATCTGATCTCGGTCTGCGTCGTCTGTTCCGTTTAAGTGTTTCTCTTTGCGTGACGTTGATCAATTTTATTAAAGACAAGAGACTTTCACATGAAATTATAATTAGATAGATGTACCATATCAGCGCAAGTTCTATTGTCGTTTTGATTTGTTTTTGTAAATACATGTATATACTACTCAAAATTTGATAGGGATCACTTAATAGATGGTATATATTTCATAGGGTATTAATTTTTTCTTGATATTTAATTGTTATTTTGCAACTTTTGACATTTTAATGTTTAATTTTCATTTTATTTTCAAGTTTTGATTTATCACTGAAGCGTGACACTGGCTGGATCTAGATAGAGGCGACATTTTAAGGTTTTAGTGCATTCGTGTCAGAAGTGAAATGGTTTTAAAAGCTAGCCAAAAGTGAAAGGATCTTTTCAATATCGTGTGAGGTGCTCAATGGCGTTGATTACTGAAAAGCATGCGGATACTGCCTTGTGGGAATCGAACCCACTCCTCAATGAGGGCTTATCGTAGCTCCTGGATGGTGGTAGGCTTAACAGGGCGTGCAGATATTGCAACCTGAAGCATGTCCCAGACATGTTCTATGAGGTTGAGGTCTGAAATCTGGAAATGAAATCTAGGCCTACTGCACCATCATATGGACGAACGTATACACCCAATACCTTTCTGGCGTATATCTGAGCTGTCAGAGTGCGGTTTTCAATGATATGCAGATCGGTCTTCCCCTGCATGCTGACCCCTGCCCGGTGCACACCGGTGCAAAATGCTCATTGGTTGTTCTCTACATCTGGGCACGCCTATATGTAAAGTCAACACAGAATATGGACTCGTCTGTGAAAAGTACCGGTGTCCAGTCGTTCAAAGTCCATGTTACGTGACCTTGGGTCCATTGGAGACGTGCCTGGATGTGGTTGTGCATTAATGGAATACGAATTACATGTCGTCTAGCCCTCATGCCAAGACCATGCTGTCTGTTTCGAATGGTTTGAGTTGAAACCCGAACCCCTGTTGCATTCTGGAAGTCATATCGAGGGCCATGGCGTTCATGAAGCGATGACGTCGGGCTTGTACCACAATAAAACAGTTTTCTGTCTGCGTAGTAGCCATCTGACGACCTCCTCCGTGTCTGTGGATAACATCATCATGCATTTGGAAGCGGTTCCACATCCTCGCTACAACGCTCTGTGAAACGCTAAGTTGAGGTGCCATGTGACGTTGTGACGCCCCTGCTTCCAGCATCCCAACCCTCTGTTCATTTCTTCCACGCTAAGACGTTGTCTTACACGATAATTAGCCGTTCGAAACAACTTTCAAGAAGAATGGTTGAGCTACAAGTGTACATTTGAAGCATGTACACAAATCACATGTCAAAGAGCTCCTCACTTTTCCATGGGTATTGCTTTTCCTGTGCAAATTGGCAAGCCTGTATAGACAAAACCGGTAAGACAGGTTATTGTTTATGTAGAATACACACATTAAAATAAGAAAATACAAGCCTCTTCGTGTGTAATCACAAAAACTTCAAATTACATTAACTTTAAAAAGTGATCCTTATCAAATTTTGAGTAGTATATAATGATTAAAGTATATATAATACCTCAGAAATAATCCTTTACTTTCCATCATCGGAACATGACAAACAGTGAAGTCCCTGACCAGACCCGCCTGTCCCTGACCAGACCCGCCTGTCCCTGACCAGACCCGCCTGTCCCTGACCAGACCCGCCTGCCTGTCCCTGACCAGACCCGCCTGTCCCTGACCAGACCCGCCTGTCCCTTACCAGACCCGCCTGTCCCTGACCAGACCCGCCTTGCACTATTTGTAATTGTGCCAAGGGCTACGTTGGCCATGGAAGTATTAAACGTTTCTTCTGATTATATTGTGTGGGGGCGTGTGTGCGTGCGTGCGTATGCATAATGATATACTGATTTACAAATCAGTGTATGAAATGTGTGTTCTAGATTCACTTGGCAACAGTCTAAACAGAGAATTGTCTGCATGGTTTGGATTAATAAGCTCAGAACTTTACGATAAATGCTAAAGGAATTAATGAAACGCATACCGGGTGCATAAAAATATGACCGTGATAAAAATGAAGCACTGTCTCTATACAAAAGCTCAGTAAATATACTTGTCCGCTATCATTATGTCACTGCAACATCAAATATGAATCGAAATAATACAATCACTTGCATTAATCGACTAATTTTTATGGGGGTCAATGTGTTTGTAATATGTACGGGGTCGTACTATTTTGACCCCCTAGTTCTTATATTATGACCTGGGGTTCGAAATAATATGAACACCGGTCGTAATATTATAACCGAGAGTCATAATATTACGGGCGTCACAATATTTCATTACATCGGCTTCTAAGACAGCTTTAGGCGCATGTAATGTTATAATATTGGAAGGATTGGCCTAGAGGGAGTAATAAAAAGAGAGGTTACTCTTCATGATTGATTTTCTTATTGTCAGCATTAACGTGAATCTGTTTATTGTAGACAATGGGATGAACTCTTTACAATATTCGTTAGTAAATGTGCTTACATTTGCAAGCAAGTCAAGATGAGACTTCGAGTATTAGTTAGATATGTGGGAGCCAGATTAAACGCCGGGTTACTTGCTAGTGGTTTCGAAACGCAAATGTAGACAAACAACAAATTTATATTGAATTTGAAAAAACGACACTAACGTGTTTCGGGTAATTCACGTAACACAAACCAACACGTGACACGATCACCAGTTAGTTCAGACGTCAGAAATGCGACTAGTACAACCTCTAGCATGAGCACGTGATTTACACGCAGATGTCATAGTTTAAACGCTAATGTTATCTCGGCCAGGTTAAGTCAAGTTGATGAAAAAATGAATATAGCTTAAAGTGGAGAAATAGAAAAAAGAATCAATGATAAACCTATGAGGAAAATAAAGGGAGAATGATAACTGTACATATGTATGTGTATTATAAATGTGTATTACTGTAAAACCTCTCTTAACCGGAATTCTAGTAGAGAAGAATTTAGATATTTTAGACATGTGACTGCTTAATGCAGGGTGAAAGTCATGCAGAAAGCTCCCCAAGGAGCTTTCTGCAAGACTTCCACCCTGCATTAAGCTGTCACCTGTCTCCAAGACCGATATTTATACTAACTTTAACGTCCGGTTAAGAGAGGTTGTTACTGTACATACTATTCATCGGACCAAGGTAATGAGTATCTTTTTGCACTAACGCCGCAAGCACTTTGTACGATTAAGACTTAGTCTTTATTATGAACAAAAACATTGGCACCATGAATAATAATCCTTTACTCCATAAATACGCCTTTCTTCGCCTTTGCAAACGGAGAAGACCCAGATCAAACAGCTCCTATAGGAGCTATCTGATAAAGGTCTTCTCTGTTTGCTTGTGATATAATAAAGATATGACTCTACAGTTTCTGCCATGACCAAAATTTCATGTATTCATGTGTTATATCAATTTAATGTAATTGATATTCATGACGTCATTATTTCTTCCATTATTATTCATGGACAAAATGGTTAATTACCTTGGTTTTTATAATGACGTATAAACACAGTCAGTTCTGGCCATAGCAGAAACACCAAATCAGATCTATTTTAATCTATCAGTAATCAGAACAGACCCTGTGTCAACTCTGTATGCAAATACGTCAAAAGGCGTGTATATGGGGGAAAGAGTTAACGTGAAGAAACTTTAAAATCATGATATATACGTATAGGTGAAGTATTTCCATGTGTCAGGATATAGAAGATTTCAAAGACCAGACATACAGATAAGGATGCGTACCCAAATACTAAAATTATCATTTCTCCACCAAACCCTATAATGTTAACACTCTTTAGAATCGTATTTTCGAGACAATTCTAAAGAGCGGTCATAGTATAGTTTTTTGTGGAGAAATAAAAGAATTATTCTTGATCTGAGAGACCAAATACCATAGCCCAAAGACCCAATACCAGTGCACAGCAGAGAGAGAATAGATTTGAAATGGGGACGTTAATTGTTTTAGTTTGTTTTATTGCGAGTTGCAATGTGTTTCAGTTAAAGTTATAGTAGCACGAGTTTATTCATGTGTTAGGATACAGGACAGTTAAAGACTTAATATCAGTGAACAACCAGATTAATAGTTTAAACAGAAGGGCATGAACTTTACGAGTAGCAATGTGAGCCAGTTAAAATTAGAGTATCAGTAACTACTGTAAGTTTGAAGCGACCGTCAAAACGAGGCCTTTTTATGGGCCTATAAAGCTTTCTGCATTACTTTTGCCCTGCATTAAGTAACCGCCTGCTTTTTCAAGCCATTGTGTTCAATAAATGAATGGCCGCTTAATAAGGTTATGCTGTACTGTAGTGGGAGTTAGGTGACTCGGAAATTTGAATCAAGTAAATGCGGGATGACCGATATTATGTTTATTGGAATGCGAGATAGTGTGGACTGGCGTAGAAAGTGACTGTATGATACAAGCCATACCGTGTTCGTTAGAAAGTGACTGCATGATACAAGTAAGCCACACCTGGTTGACAGAAATTGACTGTAGTATACAAGGCAAATGCTGTGATCGTTAGAAAGTAACTGTATGTCATAAGTATCAACGTGTTCATTTAAAAGCGTCTGTGTGACAAACCACTCCATGTTCGTTAGAAAGAGACTGTTATCATTGGACACGGGTTATGGTCTGCAGTTGGCAAATGTTTAGTGGCGGTATGATACAAGCCATACAGTGACTGTTAGAAAGTGACTATATGTTACAAATAACACAGTGACTTTATGATACATGCTATATACAGTGTTCGTTAGACAGTGACTGTATGATGCAAGTCGTAACGTGGGTATTAGACAGTGACTGTATGATACAAGCCGTACCGTGGGTATTAGACAAGGACTTATGATACAAGCCGTACTGTGGGTATTAGACAAGGACTGTATGATACAAGCCGTACCGTGGGTTTTAGACAAGGACTGTATGATACAAGCCGTACCGTGGGTTTTAGACAAGGACTGTATGATACAAGCCGTACCGTGGGTATTAGACAAGGACTGTATGATACAAGATCCCACGTGGTTGTCAGAAAGTAACTATATGTTACAAGTAACACCGTTTTTAGTAAATCACATCGTGTTCGCAGAAAGTAACTGTTCAAGCCACACGTAGTTGTCAGAAAGTAACTGTGTATAAGGCCATGCCGTGTTCGTTAGAAAGTAACTGTATGTTAACACCGTGTTCATTAAAAAGCGACTATATGAGACAACCCACTCCATACTTATTAGAAAGTGAAGAAAGTGGGCACTGGTCAAGATATCTATGATTTTTGGTATTGATCATGATCCGCAGTTGGAAAATATTTAGTGGCTGGTTATCTAAGACATTTAACAGTACCTTGTCATTACTATTTACAAAGTTAAAAACGACAGAGACTGTGTCAAATATCTGAGATCATTTTGTAAAACATGTATTTACCTCGCAATATTTCTCAACATTTTAATTGGGAATTTGTCTAATAAAGGGAGTGATACGATGCTTATGAAAAACAGACATTACAATTATAAATTCTCTTTAATTAACTAATTTACAAATGGCTGACTTAGAAACAGTCTGATGTTATTCTGTGGTGAATACAAATAGAGAAAGTGACGGGTCACACTATTAGTATAAGCCCACTTGTCATAGACAACGAATGTGGTTATAATAAGTACAAGATAACCTGTTTTAGCAACCATTAACAAGAGGTCTGAATCTGGATTTTTAATATTGGAGCTTTCTGAATTACATTTGCCCTGCGCTAAGCAACCACCTATGTTTTAAGGCTCATATGTGCAATACATGAATAGTCGCTTAAGACAGGTTCTACTGTATATCAGAAATAACAACTTTCTGTTCGTAAACACCATACCGAACAGACGCTCTCGAATATTCCGTGTACATGTACTTCTACGTTTCAGTAACCACTTAAATTTGTTGAAGTGAAGTTTATGTTACCAGTCTACAAGTGATGGATGGGCCACGACTGGACAGTGGTTAATATATACACTATCATAAACCCTTTCCTTGTTCTATATGTATTCCGAATTTCAATACCTACTGAATATTAAATGACAAAATAGTTACATGTACATTTGTATAGTGAAATATTGAAAAGTAGAACATAGTAGCTCTTTTAGAAAGTAAAGATTTTTTTTTAAAGTCCAATAGCAAACTGAGTAGGTCCTGATCAGACGGCCCCTATAGCTGGGTCTACTCTGTTTGCTAATGCGTTGAAACACGTTTATATGAAGGAAAGTGTTAAAATAATTTACAAACTCCTTCAGTCATTTTTTCATTTTTTTCACTAAACTGAAAACGGCCACTATTGATCAAAAACCGACAATCCCTTTTTTAAGTTTGTTGGGGCCAATCGCGTAGATACTGTATTAGTGTACATCGAGTTGATATGATATGAGTAAGAGAGTGATTACGTACTTCTACATATAGCTACACACGTGATCACAATGACCTATCTATCGATAGGTCAGCAGTCACATTTGCCTGACCCGATGACCGTTTGTCTGACCAAGATGTATATACGAACAGGACTGTGTTGAATTAACCCTGTCCTTTTTTAATATTCATGTCATAGAAAACCTGATACTATGAATATTTATTAGCTGGATTTTGAAAATGTAAACAACTCAATGAATAGTTTTGCTTTGACAAATAAACTGTAAATTAATTTTGTCTATATGATGTCCTATAGGAGCTGTCTTATCTTGGGGTATACTCTGTTTGCAAATGATTAAAAAGGCGTTTATATATTGAGTACAGGACGGGGCATGTCGGTTGCCTTATCGCTAGACTTTCAGTGGCGTTTACAATGTTTGCAATTCTTTCGCCGCGAAACAAACTTCATCAATGAACAATATCGGTGTCTCATCTGCATCGAAAATGTTTGCAAATGTGATTGTTGTGCTAGGTAAAATTGACCGGCATTAATTAAAATTAAACTGGTGGGATCCGTTCATTTGCTCGTGTGATCCTGTTTGTTTTCTATTTGTCATTCTGAAAGGCTAGTTTTAGCAATAATTTTTCAAGAACATACAATTTACAGATAGAGAGTGCATACTTGATATGTGTGCTCATATTGAATGGTGTCATGTCAAGGTTAAAGTCTTACGTGGAGGTCAAAGGTCAAACTGACTACATGTAATACTTTGTGTTCAGCATTTGTTGGATGTGGAGCGTAGTTGTTTTTAATTTTCCTACAAATTGATAGTTTAAATTACCGTGTTTTTCTTTGAGGGCCAAACTGTATACTACAATATAAGCTAGATGAATGCTGAATAATAATTCTCTTCGTACATTTGTAAGTATTCGCCTTATACATCATATGGCAATATGTGGGCAAAGTTTGGAAGTCATTGCAAACAGACCTCTATATGATAGGTAGATAGATACATTTATTTCGGTAAAAATGTACATGACATGGCAAAGCATAAGACAATATATAAAAAGGCATGCAATGCGCGCTAGACACCAACGATAACACAAAATAAAAATAAAATATTTTCCATTGTGGTCCTTGATTCTAGTGGCAAGACACACATAGAGAGTCACGGTATCATTATAAATAACTATCACAGGTTTTATCTTAAAATATCCATATAAACACTGTTAAGTTCAAAATCCCGAGTCTATCAGAATCCAAAGTGGTTCACACTCGGATTGTATGATTGTATATCGTCCATTTACCTCATATTGACGTCCCTTTAAAATTCACGCTTTCAAACTACTGTGATAACTAGAACACCTGCTCCATAGGAGCAAATGCTTTGTTTATGACAGATGCTTGACAATGATCTCAGACTCGAGCAAAATGTTTTATAACCTTCAGGCATGATCAAGTAGTTGTACTCAGCATGTTTAACTCGACTTAAATCACGTGACCCTTTTCTGTTATTCATTCCTACTCCCCATTCCTTACCCCCGTCTTCAATTCAGTTTCAACAACGCCGTCTTACTATATAAGTACCCAATGGTGCATACCATAAACATTTCAATGCTGATATTTCAGAGTGAGACATTTCATCACTGTTTAACTAAAGCGTCCACATAGTATGAAAGGCTGAAACACTTACTCTTGGATTTTGAACGACAAGAAATGCAGACCCAGATCAATCATTTAGCCTGTTGAGTAATGTTTTACCCGCTAAGAAATTAGGTATTGGTTGTAGTTGTACATAGCGTCTGTCTCTACGAACCATTCAGTCAGAGACATACAAGTATAGATCCCGATGAATTGCTCGGCATCTCATCAAGATCCAAACTGCTTGTATAGATACTCACAGACAAGACAAGATCCAAACTGCTTGCACACAGACATGTCAAGTCCGCACGGATAAACCATTTAACCATTCCCCTGTTCTATGTTTATTTCAAATGTCAATACCTGACTATTCATGGACAAAATAGTTATAATGAAATATGAAAATTGAAACATTGCAGCCATTTTAGAAAGTAAAGAAACTCATCTGTCAAATTCCACTGGCAACAGAGCATACGCTGATCAGACGGCTCCTACAAGTGTCTACTCTGTTTGCTAATGCGGGAAAATCTGTTTTATGAAGGAAATGATTAAGCAAGAATCTTACATTAAATTATCGGGGGTTAGAAATTACTAGTAATTAACGCATTATTGGCTTGACCGATGTCCCTTGAAAAGACACATGCAAACAGTGTAGAGCCAGATCAAAAGGGCCCCTGGACCCATCATTTCCATTGTCTTAATCCAGCAAATATATTGTTTACCGCACCCCCACCATATGAAAAATGGGTGTATTCTAAAGTACGAACTGGACGGGTTTTATTAGATAGTTAGGGAATAATTAGGTTAAGTGTGTCACAATTAAAGCAATTTGCTTACCCTGGCCTTCTGAAAACTGTAAACACACGTGACATAGTACAGTACATATGACCATAAATCCACACCACATGTTAATAGATGGGCTGTATATTCCAACAAAATGTCGACAATTCTGACCTGAAATGCTAGAAACACTACACACACTATTTTCTTCTCAAACTATTTTCCCAACAAAATGTTGTCTCCTCTATATTGTTTTCCCCTCAAACTGTTGTTTCTGCATACTGTTTCCCTCTCAAAGTGTTGCCTCCATTTAATACATTTAGGCTAGGTACATGTAGGCTAGGTTTGAATCTCAAAGATACCCCGAGTCACTATTAGTTTCATTTCGACCCCAAACTGTTTGCAAGTAGCCTAATATCAGATATATGTACAACATAAATCAAGTGCTAAGTGGCAGTGGCCCCTTATCCTGGCGTAAACATCAATGTCTGTTCGAACTCTAAATTAACCCCTTCCTTGATATAAACACATTATTACGCATTTGCAAATAGATTAGACACCCAGATGAGCCAACTCTTATATGAGCCTTCTGATCAGGATATGTTCTATTTGCTTATGGTATGATATATATCTGCCTAAAATTAGTCAAAACATCCTGTGTACATAATATGTCACCATAATAATTCAGCCAATAAATATTCTCGATTTCATTGTTTCTTACATGAATATTAAGCAGGGAAATATTCATTCTTTCTGACGTTTAAGAACAACTAATGGCATCTCACACAGTGTCGGGTTATTCGGCCGAACGCTGCATACGAATCCGTGATTTCTTTGCAAATTCGGCGTCTCGTGAGGATCCAAGCAGTTTGACACTGACCGTGTTTTATCCATTACCTCAGGGGCTATTTTAGACCCTACCTCTTTGAATAAGTCTACCAAAAATTAGCAATTACTAGAGAAAAGGAAAGTTTTGAATTGTTTACTTGTGAAACTATTGTGATAAATAGAGCATTTGCCCCTGAGGAGCAAATGCTCTATTTATCGCAATGGTTTCAAAAATGATTTCACAGAGACGTCAAAAGGCGTCAATATGAGGGGAATGGATTAAGTGTAATTACATGTAAAGAAAAATAATTTAAGAATAAAGTTTGTGGCAGACGACGTTGGTTTCAGGTGACACTTACTTAGCAAGCTAAAAGTACACCGTCTGATAATTGAACTATACAAAATGCGGCATCATAAAGAGAGAGATTTGCGGATGAATCTCTAAGTGGAAATGAAGGATAACTCAATATGTATATCCGGACTGAAATGTACCGCGACCATATGAAAGCCGGATGTTGATATCTAGTATCTTGAGCTAGCTACAATCACCACGTAAATAATCTCAGTAGATGATGTTAAATGTATGTGATCTCTTAATGCAGGATGAAAGTAATGTAGAAAGTTCCAATTGGAGCTTTGTGCATAACTGTCGCCCTGCAATAGTTACAACCTGGCATTAAGATGCATATTTATACACAACTATCGCCTGCATTAGGTACAACCTGAAATTTAATACCAAGATTGATACATGCATATTACTGTCGCACTGCATTAGATACAACCTGACTTTAAGACCCAGATTATACATTCCTGTCGCCATGCATAAGTTACAACTTGCCTTTAAGACCCAGAATGATACACAACTGTCCGCACTGCATTAGTAACAACCTGACATTCAGGCCAAGATTTATACATAACTTTCCGCAATGCATTAGATACAAAATGTACTATAGTCCTGCATTAGTAACAACCTGACTTTAAGAACCAGTTTTATACCTACATTTGGAAACATGAGAGAGAGTAATTACAACCTGCCTTTAAACCCTATTTGTGTTGCTCGAATAACAGATATTGTTATCGCATATTCCATAAATGAGAGTATCTTTATCGACTTCCATGTATCACTAAAGCTT
>OY755248.1:19798883-20002236 GCA_963576725.1 Azorinus chamasolen | reverse complement strand
ATACCGATTAGTCCCCAAATCCTGGCTTTTACAAAGACAATCCTGAATCCTCGCCCGATTCAATTCAGATTATTTACATGTCCGGTACACATACAGGTAAATAAAAAGTGCACACTTGCCGCTCTTTGCAATGCCCATTTTTAATAATAAAAAAACCCTGTCATTTTGACGTTATCCAACTGACGTCAGAATAGTCATTACCGTCTGATTCTTTCAATCCTTTGAGAAACTATTGCACCTGGTAGATCCCTTTTTATCCACAAATGTAATAAACAGGTTGTTACACAGGTGACTAGGACCGCAGAGTGATATAGTCCCTTACCTTGATATACCTGTAGTCCCTCGTGTTTAAGCCCTAGAGCCAATCTCAAGGTGACATGCCAATATCGCTGAGGCCCTAGTCACCTATGAAATAACCTCTACATGTATTTATTTGTTATATGAATATTTATGGTATAGGGGGTTAAGAAATATATTTTAATCATAAAAAATAATTTTATTTGCAGGGGACAGTAATTTCAACAAGATTCCAAACAATCATGAACCTGACATACCAGTTTTCTAACAGAGCCCACGTTGCTTTAATTGCCACAAAAACGGAGAATAATATTGCTTTATTGACAAAGAGCGAATCGATGAAACATTTTTATCAACATCCAGACAAGACTTCCCAATACTCATCTAAGTACATGTATGAAAAGCTTGATCAACTGGTGCTGACTTTGTGATATATGAATTATTAAAATCTACTGAACTACAAGCAGCCAGTGTTTGCTGATCTCCAGATGGAACATTAAATGGTTAAAGATTGTGGTGGAACATTGAAAAGCTTTAGACTGTGTGACCTTGACAGCACAGTAGGTAGAGTGTTGGCATGGTAAGTCAAAGGCCCTGGGTTCAAGTCCCTTTCGAGTCACCACTTTTTCACATGTACCAGTTAATTGCAAAACAATTTGGTCAAAGACGGTATGATGGTGATTCTAAACGGAAAGTAGAATATATGTTAGACATGCTGAGAGAGATGGGCAGTACTCTGAAGCTTGATGCTTTTCAACAACTTGGACATATCAAAAAGCAGAAAGGACTATCAGAAGCTATGCTGAAGTTTTGTAAAATGAGCAACAAAAATGAATGAACCTTCTGAACTACTTTGGACACAAGCAGCCCCCCATTAAGATGATGCTCAGTTTGTTAAAAACCACAGTTGACATGTCATAGTGATCAAATTTTGATCATAGCAGTTAAGTCTTTACTCCATAAATATTCATGTTAGAAATAATGACATCATGAATATTAATGAGTTGAGTTTTTGCAATGGCATTATTAAGACAGGCATTTTTGGCCATAACAGAAACTGTAGAGCCAGATGTATATTATGTCATAAGCAAACAGAACATACCCTGATCAGACAACTCCTATAGGCATATAGCTACAGATAAGGGTGTGTTTCCAAATACTAATTTAATTGTCATTTCTCCACCAAACCCTACACTGTGACCACTTTATAGAATTGTCTCTTCGAGAAGATTTCTGAAGATAGGTCATAGTATAAGGTTTGGTGGAGAAATAAAGGAGTTATTCCTGAACATGTAATTGGTGCATCTTATCTGGAGCTCTGTATAGGAGCTATCTGGTGTGGGTCTACCCTGTTTGCAATGGTGTAGAATGGCCGGTATTTACCGCTCAACCCTGCGTATTTATGGAGTATTTAACACAGTATTCATGAGTGGTATACATGTACAAGGAAGAGGACTGACAACCAGATGGCAATATACATATATATAAGAGCTGAATATCTCTTTTAATCATTTTTGAATGTCCCTTTAACTAGTGTATCCCCTAGGGTCCAATGAAGGCACAGTAATTTTTGTTGAAAAGGGCATTGGTTTATAGACCCTGGTGCTTCACCAATCCTTGAATCTTGTTTTTAATGTATGATGCTATGTAATGTCAGTAAAATTTGGTAACCTTATCCTTTTAACATTTACACCCCTTTTAAGTCTTTACAAAAAGGGTACATCAGTATCATACAGCCCCTATGATAACTTATTGACTAAGGTCTACTCTGTCTGCTAATTAAAGTACTGTAGATCAGAATATACAATTCAGGCTGTGGCAGTGAAGTGCTTGATAATGTGGACCAGAATGAATTTTTCTTAACCCATTCCCTCACAGGCTATTTTTAGATCCAACCTCCTTGAATAAATCTACCGAAAAGGAGCATCAACTAGAGAAAAGAATTTTTTTAGAATTTTGTAATTCTGAAACCATTGTGATAAATTGTAAAATAGAGCATTAATTTTGTTCCCAAGGAGCAATTAATGCTCTATTTATCACAATACATGTAGTTTCCAAAAGTTACTTTAACAGAGGCGTAGAAAGGCGTATTTATGTAGGAAAGGGTTAAGTAAAACTTCAAATTGATCATAGTTTCTGATAAACATTGTATGTTTATGAACAAGGGATAACATGGATCATCATTGTATAACATAGTATGTCAATGTATATAGTGTATTTATATAAATATGTAACATGTTTAATGCAATAGTATATATAATTAGATTGAAAAGGAAGATATTTTAATTACTTAATGTCAAGACTAGTTTTGCTTCATCCTTAACCCATTCTCTCATATTGATGCATTTTGATGCATGCATGTATGTTAAAGTCACTTTTTTAAACCATTGTGATAAATAGAGCAAAGGAGCAAATGCTCTATTTATCACAATGGTTTAAAATCTACTGTTTTTCTTGTAAGTGCTTCTTTTCAGTAGATTTGTTCATAGAGGTTGAATCGAAAATAACATATCAGGGAATGGGATAAAAGATTGTAACTAGATTGTATCTTAATTCTATTGAGTTGCAGCAACATCATTTTTCTGAAAAACTTGTTTGCTCTTTCTTCAGCACATGGTTTTGTTTCAATAATTTGCCTAACATACACTTAACCCTTTCCCGCATATTGACGACTTTTGACAACTCAGTAAAAGTCACTTTGTGAAACCATTATGATAAATAGAGCATTTGCTCCTTTAGGAGCAAATGCTCTATTTATCACAATGGTTTTTTTCATAGGAAAATCTTTAAAAATCTTCTGATGAAACCGTAAGGCCTTGATATTTGGTATGTAGCATCATCTAATAGTCCTCTACAAAGATTGTTCAAATTATGATTCCTGGACTAAAACTGGCCCTGCCCCGAGCTTATCAGTTTTTCATAGGAAAATCTTTAAAAATCTTCTACTCTAAAACTGTAAGGCCTATACCTTTGATATTTGGTATGTAGCATAGTCTATTGATTTTCTACCAAGATTGTTCAAATTGTGACCCCAGGGCCAAAAATGGCCCCACCCCATGGCTCATCAGTTTTAAGCTCACCAAAGCACAAAGTGCTCAGGGTACCTTTTGTGATTGCCTGATGTCCGTCGACGTGCGTTGTCCGTCATCAGTCGTCAACAATTTGAACCTTTGAAAATCTTCTCCTCTGAAACCAGAAGGTTCTTAGCTTTCATATTTGGCACATAGTATCATGTTCAGGTCCTCTACAAGTTATATAAATTATGGCTCTGGGGTCAAAATTGGCCCCGCCCCAGGGGTGGGCTGTTTTCAGTAGAAACAAATAGTGAAATCTTTGAAAATCTTCATCTCTGAAACTGGAAGGCTCTCAGCTTTCATATTTGGCACATAGCATCATGTTCAGATCCTCTACAAAAGTTATATAAATTATTGCCCGCTGACAAAATTGGCCCCGCCCCAGGGGTGGGCAGATTCAATAGAAACAAATAGTGAAATCTTTGAAAATCTTCTTTTCTGAAACTGGAAGGCTCCCAGCTTTCATATTTGGCACATATCGTCATATTCAGGTCCTCTACAAAAAGGGATATAAATTATGGCCCTGGGGTCAAAATTGGCCCCGCCCCAGGGGTGGGCAGTTTTCAGTAGAAACAAATAGTGAAATCTTTGAAAATCTTCATCTCTGAAACTGGAAAGCTCTCAGCTTTCATATTTGGCACACAGCATCATGCTCAGGTCCTCTAAAAAGTTATATAAATTATGGCACTGGGGTCAAGATTGCCCCCCCCCCCCCCCCAGCGGTGGGCAGTTTTCAATAGAAACAAAGAGTGAAAACTTTGAAAATCTTCTCCTCTGAAACTGGAAAGCTCTCAGCTTTCATATTTGTTACAGAGCATCTTGTTCAGGTCCTCTACAAAAGTTATATAAATATTGGCCCTGGGGTGAAATTTGGCCCGCCCTAGGGGTGTCTTGTTTTCAATAGAAACATATAGTAAAACTTTGAAAATATTCTCCTCTGAAACCAGAAGGTTTTCAGCTTTCATATTTTGCACATAGTATCATGTTCAGGTCCTCTACAAAAGTTATATAAATTATGGCCCTGGGGTCAAAATTGGCACCGCCCCAGGGGTGGGCAGTTTTCAGTAGAAACAAATAGTGAAATCTTTGAAAATCTTCATCTCTGAAACTGGAAAGCTCTCAGCTTTCATATTTGGCACAAAGCATCATGCTCAGGTACTCTGCAAAAGTTATATAAATTATGGCCCTGGGGTCAAAATTGGCCCCGCCCCAGGGGTGGGCAGTTTTCAATAGAAACAAATAGTGAAATCTTTGAAAATCTTCATCTCTGAAACTTGAAGGCTCTCAGCTTTCATATTTTGAGATATTATCATCTTCAGGTCCTCTACAAAAGTTATATAAATTATGGCCCTGGGGTCAAAATTGGCCCTGCCCCAGCGGTGGGCAGTTTTCAATAGAAACAAAGAGTGAAAACTTTGAAAATATTCTCCTCTGAAACTGGAAAGCTCTCAGCTTTCATATTTGTCACAGAGCATCATGTTCAGGTCCTCTACAAAATTTATATAAATTATGGACCTGGGGTCAAATTTGGCACCGCCCCAGGGGTGGGCAGTTTTCAGTAGAAACAAATAGTGAAATCTTTGAAAATCTTCTTCTCTGAAACTGGAAAGCTCTCAGCTTTCATATTTGGCACATAGCATCATGTTCAGGTCCTATACAAAAGTTATATAAATTATGGTCCCGGGTATCAAAATTGGCCCCGCACCAGAGTTGGGCAGTTTTCAATAGAAACAAATAGTGAAATCTTTGAAAATCTTCTTCTCTGAAACTGGAAAGCTCTCAGCTTTCATATTTGGCACATAGTATCATGTTCAGGTCCTCTACAAAAGTTATATAAATTATGGCCCTGGGGTCAAAATTGGCACCGCCCCAGGGGTGGGCAGTTTTCAGTAGAAACAAATAGTGAACTCTTTGAAAATCTTCTCCTCTGATTGTCTGGTGAGCGCTTCAGGGCCATTCTGGCCCTCTTGTTTATTGGTAAGTCTTTAAAAATCTTCTACTCCGAAACTGTAAGGCCTAGAAAATTGGTATGTAGTATCAACTAATGGTTTCTACTAAGATTGTTCAAATTATGAGACCTGGACCAAAATGGCCCCGCTAGGGCTTCTGTGAAATCTCCTTCTGTGAAATTGTAAGGCCCAGATTTGAAATTTATATGAAGCATCACCTAATGTTCCTTTATTGTTCAAATTGTAACATCCAGGCCTAAAATTTTGGCCCTTGGTTTCATTTTGGCCCGAATCTGAAGCCGACTAATTTTTACATAGAAATACAGTGTATGCATAAGTGTATAGAAACCAGGTGAGCGATTTAGGACCATCATGGTTCTCTTGTTCCAAATTGTGAAACCCTGCAATGTCTTAAACGGGATGTCCCTACATTTGATGCGTTTCATGAACACTTAAAATATACAAAACTCATTTGTTTACATGCTGAAAAGTAGTATATTGTATATTCCGAGAAAGCTATTACATAAACAATGGAGGGATCGGGTGATCATCGGCAAAACACGGAAAACCTTAACGGAAAAGGCCGATAATATTGTGTTGTAGAACAAAAATGATCAATGAAGTAAATATTCCAAAATAGGGAATTAATATAATACATAAATACTTAAACTGCTCTGATCTAATATTTCGACCACTAAGGGCCTTTGTCAAAGATTATCATGTCAAAATACACGTCACATTTTTGTTACATGCATTCAGCCATAAAATCAAAGAGAATAATGTTGATCCAGCGTCGTCATGTTGACATTGGGTTGTTTTTTAAAATGTCATGACGTCATTTGATGACGTCATTTTGATGACGTCATGACATTTTAAAAAACAACCCAATGTCAACATGACGACGCTGGATCAACATTATTCTCTTTGATTTTATGGCTGAATGCATGTAACAAAAATGTGACGTGTATTTTGACATGATAATCTTTGACAAAGGCCCTTAGTGGTCGAAATATTAGATCAGAGCAGTTTAAGTATTTATGCAAAAATGATTAGTATTGATGAAATCGGTTTTCGAAATAAGTTCAAATTGGGAACCTTCATAATAATGATAGAGCATAACAAATACCAAGTGTTATGCTATTCTTGAAAATATGCGATCATTGTAGGGACTTCCACTTTAAAGTTGAAAACTATAGCATATCTGAACATTATTATTGAAATATGGTTTGCCTGTCAATGTTTCTGTATCATATGTAGTGTAGCTATTTAGTTTAGATGTAAGAGTTACTATTCATGATTCCATTTAATGTTTCAATAACCTTTATTGAACAGCCACTTGTTTTTAACCATGATGACCTATGATTACAGTGACAGCCTAATGCAACGAAAAGGGTTGTCAATTTGCATTCAAGTTCTACCTATCATAAGGAATTGTCAATTAACATCTGAATGGCTGTTCAACAGAGGTTTTACAAAAATCGGGTAAAAGTGGAAATACAACCATGTTTCGATTTAACATTTGATTACATTTTTTATTACATTCAAACAGATGCTTTACTTGCAATATATGTTTATTTGCTGTTTTGTACTTTTTCTTGCCATTGTCTACAATAAAATTTCCATCAGGAATATATTTACATGTACTCTTTGTTTTCCTCCCATTTCAAAATCTATGAACAATTTCAGATGATCTGAAGTTGTTCAAAAGATCTGAGTATACCATTATAGCATGTAAAACAATACAAACATTCTTGATTATCTACTTGTAATGTTTGTTAGATTCCAATATTTAACTAATTCCAAACTTATTTTTGTATATATTTACATCAATATATTTATATAATGTTTTTCGGAAAATCAATATTTCTTGACACTGATCGACTTATGCCTTGAATGTGTTGTACTTCAGATTTGGAAATTGCGTTTGAAATATTTACATAAATCATGCAAAACACCAACTACCTTCAGATAAGATTTCAACATCTGGGAACATAAAAAATAACTCGCAAACAAACCACCGAAATACAGTAGTACCTCTCTAGATCGAACAGAAAATAAACATAACAGGTGGCTGCTTGATGCAGGCTGACAACGATACGGAAATTTTCAGCATACAGCAGTCGTTAACGCCCATCCTTAATGTTTATTTTTGTCCGGTTTAGAGAGGTTCTACTGTATTCAACACTTTTTCTTTCCAAAAACACAGACACTTTCAGTACTATCAGTACTTTGATTTAATAAATCTACCGAAAAGGAGCTTTAACTAGAGAAAAGGAAACTTTTAGAATTTCGTAGATTGAAACCATTGTGATAGATAGAGCATTGCTCCTATAGGAGCAAATGCTCTTTTTATCACAATGGTTTCATAATGTGAAGTTTATAGAGGCGCAAAATGCGTCACTATGGGGTAATGTGTTAATGCAGGGTAAACATCATATCGAAAGCTTCTAGGAAAGTTTTCTGCATGACTTTCACCCTGCGTTAAGGTATCTCCTGTCTCCAAGACCGATATTAAAACTAAATTGAACATCCGGTTTAGAGAGATTTAACTGTAGTGGCCAGTTGACAACCAGGAAATGGTGATGAAAATTAAAAAGCATGATCTGTATTTTACTTTATTGTAAATACACATGTAAGCACATACCAACAACTAGTTTGATAAGACAAATACATAATAGCATAGTAAAACTGCCAAATACAACACTGCTTCAATCCCCCACTGATTGCCTGGCATACTGGCTAATAGGGCATACTGCTTCAAACCCAACAGGCCATCTGACATACGGCTTGGATTCTCACACTTCAGTCAAGTTTTTTAATTATAATATAATAGTTTTAACAAAAAAATATAGCTATAGTGATCAAAAGAAGTAACATAAATTGCGATTTATTTTCTTCTTGAAAAAAAGGAAACGATGCACTTAACATAAAAGTGGCGTTGATTTGAAGATAGTGATATATTTGGCAACGATCAAGTAAACACGGAGGTGCTATGTATATCTGATAGGTAATTAGTCGGTTGACTATACATGTGTAAATGATGAAGACATTTGATCGGGGGACAGTTTACACAATTATGAATATTAATGATACACCCTATATGCACCGAACTCACCCTGAACTACATTGGCAAAATGCAGGAAAACAGCTGTATGCAATATTTTTGTGTGAAAATATTTATAGAAATATGAAAAATATGTACTTAACCCACTACCTCATAGGCTATTTTTAGATCCAATCTCTTTGAATAAATCTCCCGAAAAGGAGCATTTACACAATGTACTAGCAAAAATCAAAAGTTTAGATTTCCGTAGTTTTGAAACCGTTGTGATAAATAAGAGCATTTGCTCCTATGGAACAAATGCTCTATTTTTATCACAATGGTTTAAAAAAGTGGATTTTACAGAGGTGTCAAAAGGCGTCAATATGAAAGAATGGGTTAAGGAGAATGACAGAAACGTTATCTATAGAGAAGTCCATTGCAGAGCTGCAGCATATGACGGGTTAACAGTATAGATAATTATAGTGCACTAAACCTAACTATACATAAATTATATTTATGGATGGCGGGTGTTTATTTCTTTGTCTGTGGTGAGTAGTAGCAGTAGTAGATCTCACTTCCGCTGGCACCAGTAGCCTGGTTCCAGAACTCCATACCCGGATGTACAGGACCGATTTCTGAATCGCTGGGTGTTTTGAAGTCTTCGTCGTCCCATCGAAGCCATTCCTCCGTCACCTGCAAGAGAGAATCATAAAGAATAAGGATTGATACATTTTACAAAAAATCAAGCAGCGCATTTACCTTCTGGTATGATGCCCCTTTACAATTTCCGTAAGACACAATTTCTTCGGTCAATAAAAATGCGCCTGTGTGATCAGATTTTCTTCCTGAAGTCAACAGTTAAATTTGACATCACGAAATCATCAATAAAAATACTAATTAAGACATTTAATCAGGAGAAATGGATATGGTTGTAAAATGTGTCGACTTAAGGGGCGTGTCGGATTTAGGGGACATTGCTCTATAAATGATTAAACACTGAATTAATATTTCAATTCTTTCGTCATTTAGTCAAAACTACGAAAGAAATAAAGACAATACGTATAATCACCTGTCGAGCTATATTAAATGTGTGTACTCAAATAGTAACATCATAATTTCTCCACTTAATTATATGTTTTGACCGCTTGTTAGAACGGTCTCTTCGAGATGATTCTAAAGAGTGGTCACAGCATAAAGTTTAGTGGAGAAATTAAGGAGTTATTCTTAAACAATGTTTCAGTTTTCGCATCGGTCACACTTTCTTTAGTATTCGACCATTTGTATCAGTTTTAATTCGAGTTACTCGAAGTCACATTCGTACACTTGTACACTTCATATTCACATTCAGTATAAACAAAATTGTGAACTTAAAACGGTGTTTAACGTTACAGGTCAGTATAATTAATAATTATGTTACACGTAAACTCACCTGCATGTCAGCTACCTTCTGGCACACATCCCTGGTATACTGGAAGAGGTAGAAGGGTCTGTCCGTAGGTAGCACAATGGCTTCAGTGGGCATACCGTCATTCCTAGAACAGATAATATATTTGACTTATATAGTTCAGCTGTCCTTTGAGAAGAAATCGAATCGTCAGAAGACCAGAACTGTTAAAACCAGTTAATGCACCGTTAATAACACGGTCTATAATGTTAGACCTTGTCTGTGCAGGATATATGTATTGTCTATAATGTTAGACGATGTCTGTGCAGGGCATATGTATTGTCTACAAGGTTAGACCATGTCTATGCAGGACACATGTATTGTCTATAAGGTTAGACCATGTCTTAGCAGGACATAATTATGCATTGTCTATAATGTTAGACGATGTATGTGCATGATATATGTGTTGTCTATAATGTTAGACGATGGCTGTGCATGATATGAGTGTTGTCTATAAGGTTAGACAATGTCTGTACAGGATATATGTGTTGTCTATAAGGTTAGACGATGTCTGTGCATGATATATATGTTGTCTATAAGGTTAGACAAGGTCTGTACAGGATATATGTATTGTCTATAAGGTTAGACAATGTCTTACAGGCTATATGTATTGTCTATAAGGTTAGACCATGTCTGTGCAGGAATATAAATGTTGTCTATGAGGTTAGACCATATCTGTGCAGGATATATGTGCTGTATATAAGGTTAGACCATGTCTATGCAGGATATATGTGTTGTCTATAAGTTAGACCATGTCTGTACAGGATATATGTGTTGTCTATGAGGTTAGACAATGTATTTACAGGATATGTATGTTGTCTTTGAGGTTAGACCATGTCTGTGCAGGATATGTGTGTTGTCTATAAGGTTAGACAATGTCTGTACAGGCTATATGTATTGTCTATAAGGTTAGACCATGTCTGTGCAGGAATATAAATGTTGTCTATGAGGTTAGACCATGTCTGTGCAGGATATATAAGCTGTCTATGAGGTTAGACCATGTCTGTGCAGGATATATGTGTTGTCTATAAATTAGACCATGTGTCTGTGCAGGATATATGTGTTGTCTATGAGGTTATACCATGTATGTGCAGGATATATGTGTTGTCTACGAGGTTAGACAATGTCTGTACAGGATATATGTGTTGTCTATGAGGTTAGACAATGTATTACAGGATATATATGTTGTCTATGAGGTTAGACGATGTCTGTGCAGGATATATGTGTTGTCTATGAGGTTAGAAGATGTCTGTGCAGGATATATGTGTTGTCTATGAGGTTAGACCATGTCTGTGCAGGATATATGTGTTGTCCATGAGGTTAGACGATGTCTGTGCAGGGTTAAAGTGTTTGTAAGGTCCATACCTGCAGCAATATCTCTGTAACGTGTCCTCATCGTATGTGCCGTCAGGCAACACTCCCTGCCAGTCATTGGTGTTAAGACTGTCCTCATCGTCCCATTTGACGTAACCCTCAGCGAAATCTGTAAAAATACACCGACAGTGAGGTGAAACAGTATATTTGCAAGCTAGAGACGTAGGTGCAGTTATTATTATAATAACATATTTATATAGAGCTCTTTTCACACAGGATATGTACTGGATAATGTGCTTTCAAAAGCGCTCCACATGTATAAATTACAAGTACAAATAAGGGTATATTCCTATGTTGTGACCACCTTTTAGAACCGTCTCTAAGATTCTTTAGATTGGCCACAACATAGGGTTTCGTGGAGAAAGTGCGACTTTAGTATTTGAGCACACACTTTTATCTGTTACTCTGAACTCCTAACCTTGTCGTTTGAAGTAGACTTTATTTCGGTTAGGACTTGGTTAATTAAAAAGTAAAATCAAAGCAAAAAAAAAATGACGGGAGAAGACATTAAGCATCAACCATGAAAGAAAACTAAAACGTTCAGATACATTTTTTACAACCGGTCCATTACGAATTTATTTCTAAACGCCTTTTTATCCATTTACTCCATGACTATTTATGTAAGAAATAATGACGTCATGATATTGATTAGATTATACATTAAACCTCTCTATAACGGGCACTTAAGTGTGTTAATTAGTTGGTATTTAGGGCAGGTGGCTGCTTAAAGCAAGGTGAAAGTAAAACAGAACGCTCCTATAGGAGCGTTCTGTTTTACTTTCACCTTGCTGTAAGCAACCACCTGCCTTTAAGGCAAATATTTGATGTAATTTAGAGGCCGTTATAGAGAGGTTTTACTGTTCATCTTACAAAAGCACATGGGCACAGAATGTATATCAGTTCATAGCAAACAGAGTAGACCCCGGTCAGACTGCTCCCAAAAGAGTAATCTGATCTAGGTCTGCTCTGTTTGCAAAGGCATAGAAAGGTGCATGTATGGGGTAGAGGGATAAAGTACTCGATAGATTGAGTTAAGAATGTCGAAACTAACCAGCTGGACAAGCTCCATATTTGAAGATACAGTAGTCTCCCTTTGGCCATTTCCTGTCAAACTGTGTTGGTTTATTCTCTCCCTTGGTGCAGAATTCGAGTGTAAGAGATCCGGTGGACAGTTTTCCTACAATATACAAATGCGTTACACAATTTGACTGACTACGTAATGTTATTATAAACTGAAAACAGACAACATTGCAAAATAAAACTAGGAAGCCCACTGTTGTAAACATTTACATCGAGAATAAACGCTATAATCTATGTAAGGGTTTTAAACTTTTATCCTACGGTAGAAATAATGTCTGCACAAACATTGTTTTACTGCAGTTTTTACTTCCGATTCGACCAGGCCTTTGAGAAGCTATTGACCAAACAACAAACAGCTTGGATTTAGATGAGACGCCAAGTAACTCGGCGTCTCTTCTGAATCCAACCAAACTGTTTTCAAATGCTATTCAGGTGGCTCTTGGCACGATACGGGTGAAAAGCAAACTATAAGCACAATACAGTAAACCCTCTCTATAACGGCCACTACATTGCGTTAATTAGTTGATATACTGTATTTGGGCAGGTGGCTGCTTAAAGCAAGGTGAAAGTAAAACAGAATGCTCCTATACGAGCGTTCTGTTTTACTTTCATCTTGCCTTAAGCAACCGCCTGCCTTTAGAAATTAACACAAAATACTTTATGTAATTTAGTGGCCGTTATAGAGAGGGTTTACTGTACTTACCAGCAAAGTGGTTGTTGGCGGACCACGCATTGTCTGGAGTCTGGGTTTCAGTGTCCTGCAGACGCCAACCCTCATACCAAGTGAAATCTCCGTTAGGGCATCCAGTGGTGGGCTTGGCTAGAGAGTATGTGCCCTCGGGCCAGGTGACTGGGATGGCTACTGGTGTACCTGCAACGAACACAATGATGAATTAAATTCGTTTTCGATTGACAATAAAATGAATATAAATCTTGGTAACTTTTACATATTTTTATTTTATTTTTTTCTTACTTAAAGCCTGTCTTGTTGGTACTCATCAGAAACGCCATTACTATCTCATAGCTACAGATAAATGAGATAACGATGCGTATCCAAATACTAAAATCGTCATTTCTCCACCAAATTCTATACTGTGACCACTCTTTGGAATCGTCTCTTCGAGACGATTCTAAAGAGTGGTCACAGTATCGGGTTTGGTGGAGAAAAAAAGGAGCTGTTGTTGAAAATGTTTAAATTTACACATCTTATCTGGAGCTCTGCTATCCTATGTGATTCTAATAAGTACCAGTAAGACCAGATCTGAATGAGAAATAAGAGATGTAGATAGTTCAGCCTTCTCTTATCTTCAACTGTGTAGACATTGATACGCCGGTAGAGCATTCTGATCATGGGTCTACTCAGGTCAATGTTACTTGCAAACATTATTAGAGTTAGTGAGGAAGAAATCCGGTGTTTAACCCATTCATATATTTAAAGAAAACCTCTCTATAACGGCCGCTAAATTACATCAATTATTTTGTGTTGAAGGCAGATGGCTGCTTAAAGCAAGGTAAAAGTAAAGCAGAACGCTCTTATACAGGAGCGTTCTGTTTTACTTTCACCTTGCTTTAAACAGCCACCTGCCCTAAATACCAACTAATTAACACATTTTAGTGGCCGTTAGAGAGAGGTTTTACTATATCCATTTTCATGTTGAGGAGACGCAGCAAACACAATATGTGCTGGTATAAGCCGTTGAAATGGAAGGGTTCGGCAAAGATGCACACCCTGACCAGATCTCCTTCGGCAGCCCTCTGATTTGGGTCTACACTGCTTGGTTATGTCCTTTTTAAGGGACACTCGGCATAAATACGCTAACTTTGAAAACAAACTTCAGTCAGACTGAATATTTAGTGGTAGGAAAATGCCAATTGTACACACAAAATGATTACCACATACTTGTGTTTATAGGACATTAATTCAGAAACGATATTGACCAAAGACCTAGATAGTTGATTAATGCTGAAATCGGAAATGACCTTTCTGCTATGTGTACATATAGATTACTTTGCTTCTTTCATTGACAATTGCGAATCTCAGACTACGTATACAAAATTGAAGACAATCTATGGTAGTAAGAGATTATAGCAGTTGTACAGTTTTACATAATTTGCATATCCCATACAGTGCTCCCTCTCTACAACGACACCCTTTGGGGTACGAATAGTGTATGTGTTGTTCAGAGGGAGTTGTTATAGGGAGGGAAAATCAAACATAATTAGCGTGTTTGCAGATCCCCAGATAATGTGTATTTCGAGAACTAAAACCTTATGCCTCCATCAAACCCTATATTGTGACCACTCTTTAGAATCGTCACCAAGTGACGATTCTAAAGAGTCGTCACAACATAGGGTTTGATGGAGGCATAAAGAAAATACGATGGAAGAATATTGTTTCTGGAGCCTTGTTCTTTCGGAAACAGTGACATGCGTTGTTGTAAGGAGGGAATCGTTATTGAGAGGGCCGTTGTAGGGAGGGAGTACTGTACAGTAAAACCTCGCTTATCCATCCGAACACTCACATATATGTGATTCCAAAGTTTATTTCTAAATTATCCCGTGACCGTATGTCATTACAAAATTTAATCTAATTAAAACTCATGATGCAATTAATGTTTAAAATAATATTCAACGATGAAAGGGTTAAACAGTCACATTTCAATTCCAATTTACTAAACATTCGGATTATGGAAGTTTTACAGCAGCTTTCATATGGAATTAAACCACAAGCATACTAAACTATTATCTGTCTGATATTTCAAAACAGGTCAGACAAAAATACAACCACAGTCTTACATGTAGGTGCTTGAGCTCCGACAAGACCGGCATATTCGGTAATAGCCTGTTCAAGATTCTTCCTCCAGATGGAGAGGGCCGCCTCCGTGCTCGATGGACACATTCCTCTTGCTTTATAGTCAGCAACGTTCTGCCAGTGGGAGGAGTCTAGCATATCTGAAACGACCACTAATGTGCTTCCGATAACTTCTGGGCTGCTGGCACTGCCAAGGGTTAAAGTGTCTTCAAGCTGGCCCACGATGGTTCTGAATTCCTTTCTGAATTTGAATGAGTCCATATTTACAACCAATGAGGAGGCGTGGTTCATTAGAGCTCCGCCCTTTGTTACGTCACGTGAGGACTGAAACATAAAATAAAACATATCAAAATAGTATCGAATAACAATATTATATCAGTTACATACAAGAAAGAAACAACTTCAGACTTAAGAACATCAACGACATGACCGCGTTTACATATAAACAAAGGACAAACAAAATTCATTAATTTACTGTTCGCACTTTTTCAAACTGGCTTCTATAAATCGGCTGTAGCCGCCATTTGCAGTTCATCAAAGAATTGATAACTTGACATATTGCTCAATAGTAGGCAATGTTATTTGAAGAATGAGAGTTCTTTATAACCCAACTAATATATAATGATTCTTCACTGATTTAAAAATGTATCGTTTGCCTTGATTTGCTCTGTTATATATTGTAACAGCCAAATATAACATCAAGATGACGTCAATTTCTAGTTTTGAAGGTTGGTTACGTTGCAGAAAATGCATCTGTTTGAAAAAATGAGCAACGTCCGTAGTAGATTCATAGTTTTTTGCAGGCGTGTTAAAATAGAACTGATGTTTTTTTTAAAATTCAGAATTAGACTTCTTTTAAGTGGTCCCACTAGCGAGACTTCTTCATTGTACCTGTAATTGGATGAACATACTTACATTAGCCATGACAAACTGAACGTAGTCGTTGAGACTGGAGAAATATCGCTTTACAGTAATGCTTCCAACTTCAACGCCCTCAGTTACGTGCTGAAAACCATTTCAAGATATGAGTACAATTTATCGTACAAAAATGATATACAGTAAAACACCGCTAATGCGACCTTCAAAAAGGGGCATAATTCTGGGTGGCAGAGGCAGGCGGTTGCTTAATGCAGTACAAAAGTTATGCAGAAAGCTCCTGTAGGAGCTTTCTGCATAACTTTCGTGCTGCATTAAGCAACCACCTGCTTTAAACGACGCCAGTGGCTGTTTATTAAGTGGTCGCATTAGCGGGGTTTCACTGTATTGCATGCGATTTGTTTACCGCATTAGTGCCCACTGTCCCTGAAATATGGAATATACAAGTAGTGTAGACCCAGATCAGAGGGCTCATGAAGGAACCATGAATGGGTTCCAAAGCAGAATCTGGAGGGGATTTCCTTAACCATATTTAGTAATATTTATAATGTAAACTTTTCAAGTGAACGTTTCACTTGGGGAAAAACTGTAGAAATAAGATCCATATCATGTCAAAAAGCAAAAAGAGCAGACCCTGATCAGACGGCTCTTATAGGAGCGGTCTGAACTGGGTCTATTCTGTTTGCGATTGCGTGAAAGAGCATGTATATCAGGGGAAATGTTAAATTAAATAAGTATTTAATAACACTGCACAGCTCATACATTGATACTAAACTTAACCCTTTCGCTGCCAATGCCGGATCTGTGATTACCTATGCAAACAGTTTGGATCCAAACTGTTTGTTACTGTTACTATGTTTTTGAAACAAAAATTAAGAAAATCAAAAAATGAAATGTTGTAGCAGACGACAAAGTTAGCAGACGACAGAGTTTGGCAGCGAAAGGGTTAAATTATATCGGAACAGATGGATTACATACATTTCATGCATTTACACCTATAAACTACACACTACAAAATAAATATGATGCATTATTGTATAAAATTAATGATCAGATGAGAGACCGAGTAACGAGGCGTTTCATCAGCATCCAAACAGTTCGCTACTGTGACAGGTTCTTTTTAAACAAAAACGAAGAAAAATAAAATTGTAGCAGACATCAAATTTTGGCAGCGAAAGAGTTAAAGGATTGTCCCAGTTTTATACCGCCCCACGAGTATGGACAGTCAAAGATTAAGAGATTGCCGCACTTTATAATACTTACTGTTCCCCAAGTATCGATGAAGTTCTTATATATGTTCTGGTCATAACCGAGGGGCAGTTTGCAGACAGCGGCGGCAAATTCGTCAGTGATACCGTAATGGTTGCCCTGTGACAGGGAATCCATGTAGCGGGCTTTTCCAGACACACACCTCTGGACGTCATCTTGGAAGACGTAAAAATCGCGACGCGTCTGCTGCTCAATGGCCTTGTACCCTGCAATGTAAAACGGAATATTATACAATTGAACTCCGATATCTTGAACTTCAAGGGACCATACAAATACTTCGAGATAACAGAGCTTCGAGTTATCCGATTTCTAATATGAGTCAAAGCTTAATGCAGGTATAAAGTAAAACTGAAATCTCCTAAAATCCTTAATTTCGATTTATCCGAGTTCGAGATATCGAAGTTCAACTGTAACTTTTTGGCTGCCAATGGTGAATCTGTGATTCCCTATGCAAACCGTTTGAGTACAGATAAGATGTTGAGTAACAAGGTGTCTCCTTAGAATCGAAACTGTTTGATACTATGATTAGGCTGGTTTCATTCAAAGAAAATAGAAGAACATTGCAGCAAGTCGCATTTGGGTGGCCGCAAAAGCGTTAACCAAAACAGGAATGATACGTTGTCCTAGTAAATGCTCGTGTGTATCTCTTTACCCCATAAATATGCCTTTCTACGCATTTGTAAACAGAGCAGACCCATATCAGACGGCTCCTATAGGAGCCGTCTGATCAGGGTCTGCCCTGTTTGTTTATGGTATAACATTGGTATGATTCTACAGTTGCTGCCATGCCAAATATATCTGTTCCCATGTTCTAAATTGCAAAATGTAATCAAATTTATATCCATGTAGTTATTATTTCTTACATGAATATTCATGGAACAGAGGATTAACTCTTTCAAACACATGGCTAAATGTGTGATCACCAATACAAACCAATTTGGTCGATTTTTTTACTTGTAATAAGGCATTTAATCAAGACCAAACCGACTTTTTGCGTACAGAATACAGTTTTACGATTAATGTCTTTCAAAACTGTTGCAGAAGAGTGGTTTTTTAAGTGTATTGAATACTTATAAATGTAAAATAATGTTGTAATTAAAGTCTTGCACCCAGTCCCAGGACATCATGTTTTAACCCTTTCCATGTTCAATATTCGTGTAAGAAATAATACCAGCATACTGTAAAAGTTTCAAGGCATTGATCTACTTTGACAAAAACTGAAGAATAATTCTATATCATGTTATAAGCAAACAGAGCAGATCCTGATCGGACGGTTCCTACAGGAGCCGTCTGACCTGGGTCTACTCTGATTATAGATGCGTGAAAGGGCATTTATATTAAGGAAGAGATTAATTACTTGTAACAGATGTTAGTACCATAAACATTGTACTGTATGCTACCTAAACTACCACGGGTCGCTTCCATGGAGACACTTACCGGCACTGAGGGTGAAGGCCATGGACATTAAGGCATCGTTGTTGGTTCCTGTACAATAAAGCGAAATGTTGTTAACATTGGTACAGAAGTATAAGAATACACACAACTTATGTGTGTTGATGTTGTAGGGACAATATCTATTCAGAGCAGTTAGTAAGACTTTAAAAATACTTTTTTAAGAAAGACTTTTTTAAAAATGACTATAGTGTCGATCTTCTTTAAAAGGACCACTTATTGATTGAGGCATGGATGGTTTAGAAGCAAGTGCCTGCTTTGTGCATGGTGAAAGAAATACAGAAAGCTCAGGTGTAACATTTGTTGTGTTTGCGTTACCCTATCACTTCTTTAAAAGACTGCAACTAAGACACCTTCTGAATGGTTGCCTATGTGATCTTTTATTGATACTTAACCCCTCGCTTGCTATTCACGTCAATATACCTACCTGTAAATAGTGAACACCCAGATGAGACAGCTCCTGCAGGAGCTGTCTCATCAGGGTCTGCACTATTTACAAGTTGATTGTGCAACCAGTGCACCCCGCAGCAGTGATTGCACAGCGAAATACTTGCACACAGTGAAGATATATGTAATTATACAACAGGCCATGGGTAAAGAAGGAGAAATGTATTTTAAAATTCAGTAAGAGGATGGTTAAGTATGTACGTGATAACGTACCGGAACTGGCCACTTGTTCCAACAGTTTAGCCTGGTAAGCCTGAGGGCAGTTGAAAAAGGAGAAGCTGTGAGACGGTCTGCATGTGTCATGGTGCTCGTACACAATTTCTTTTGCAACGTCCCCTGAGCCAGACATCGTTAGAATCTTCCTGGTTGACAGAAGCCCTGGATCATCACCGCCCGCAGCCCAGAAATTACCGTCTGGGTTACCCCGAATCACGTTGTAGCCTACCCCGATGTAATGGAGAGCTTCTGGTACAGTGGCGGCGTTGATTGCCACGATCAGACATGCACATGCGCAAAGGCTTGAGTACCACATCTTTGCCGTTTAGATTCTGTCTGAAAAAGTAGTTACCAATATTTATAGAAGTTTCTACAGAACTACATGTACAGATAAGTGTGTACCTAAATACTTAAATCGTTATTTCTCGATCAAACCCCACACTGTGGTCATTCATTTGAATTGTCTCTTTGAGACGATTCGAAAGAGTGGTCAATGTATATGCATACTATACGGATTGGTGGAGAAATAAAGAAGTCATTCTTGAAAATTTAAAATTTACGCACCTTTTCTAGACGACTTCTGTTTCTAACATAAAATAAGTAATACCTCGCTTATTTGAACTTTAATTAAACATTTCAGACAGTTGATTGCTTAATGCAGCGTGGACGTCATGCCAAAGCCTCCCAGTGGAGTTGTGTGCAATACTATTGAATATTAATTAACAATTGTGATAAAGAAATATGAAAGGTAGAACATTGTAGACATTTTAGAAAGTAAAGAAACAGATCTATCAAATGATATTAGCAAACAGAGCAGATCCTGATCAGACGGCTCCACTAGGAGCCGTCTGATCTGGGTCTACTCTGTTTGCAAATGCGTGAAAACATGTTTATATGAGGGAAAGGGTCAATATTCACGAGGTCAATATGTTTAACTAAATGTTCATGAGGTAAAGGGTTAATCTGGTTAAAAAGCTCCGTGTCTTAACCCTTTACCCCTATAGGTCTAAAACCCAACCTTGTTGAAGAAATCTACTGGAAATGAGCGTGTACTAGAAGAATGTAAGTAAAAATGTGTGTATTACTGAAACCATCGGCATTCTGGGCTAACGTAGGATGAAATTCTACAACGTTCTTTCGTTAAGTATTTAGCCTTTATCTTGTAGGACCGCCTTGTAATATATGTAAATAGTGTTAACCAAATTCAGACAACTACTGTGAGACCCGTCTGATCAGGGTCTACTCTGTTTGCTTATGAAAAACCACAGGTCTAATTCTACAGTAGATCTATTTGCCATTATCAAGTATACCTTGTTCGCAATACTGTTATAAATATTCAGTGACGTCATATTAATGACCTCATTAATGACGTCATGATGTCTTGCCTGAATATTCATCAGGTAATAATAATAATAATAATAAAGACTTTATTTAACGAGAGTACTCATTTGGTTATGACCAATCTTCCATGAGGCCCTCAAACAGAGAGAAAACATATATACAATTACATATATACAATTTGTAATGCTTTCATAATAATTTTGCATAGGCACCAACCTTGCACTGGTGATAAACAGATCTGAGTGTAATCCATTATGTGCTAAGCACAATTTTTACCACACACAGTGTAGACCCGGATGAGTGAGTTCCTGTAGGATCCCTCTCATCAGGATCTGCATTGCTTGCAATGGGAAATAGAAATTGAAATTCAAAAATCGTTGGCTCTGGTGCAAAAAGGCTGCATGTGGAATTTATAGGTAAATGCAACCCCATTTCACCGAGTTGACGATTTAGATCGAGGTAAAAGGTTTAATTTGATGCATTTTCGTAATAACATTTGAATACACAACAGGTTGACCATGATAGAAACTGTAAAATTAGATCTGTTTTATTTCATAGAGCAAACAGAGCAGATCCTGATCAGACGGCTCCTACAGTAGCCGTCTGATCTGGGTCTACTCTGTTTTCAAAGGTGTAATGATGTATGTACGGAGTAAATGTTTGACCAGTAATTGGTTGCTAGCACAGTATCTGGTATGACTGGGATGACGAGTTTCAATTTGACTCGATCTGCACAGGCGATTGCTAAAGTATATACAGTAAAAACCCTTCTAAAGCAGCCACCGTATGGACAAACATAGAAGTCTTGAAAAGCAAGTGATTGCTCAGTGCAAGACAAACACAATGTAGACAGCTTCTGCATTTGTCATGCATTAGGCTATCACCGGCTATCACCTGCCTTTCCTATCCAGAATTAGCTCTTGTTTTGGTAGTCGTATTAGACGGGGTTCTACTGTACACGTGGTTGTATAATACATTCCGTCAGCGTTGACGTGAACAAAGTGGACCTTTATTTGAACTAGATAATAGTTCACTATGCTATCTTGAGTTGCCGGAGAGTCAAAGTGATAAGACAGGGATTAGAGGAACACGTCAGACCACTACACTTGTAGAGCTCTACAAGTGCACTTCAAGGGCTGAGTGTTTAACTTTTAATAAATCTACCGAAAAGGAGCATTAACTAAAGAAACGAAAACAAAATAGAATTTTGCAGTTTTAAACCATTGTGATGAATAGAGCATTTGCTCCTAGGAGCAAATGCTCTATTTATTACAATGGTTTCACAAAGTGACTTTTACAGAGTCGTCAAAATTCGTCAATATGAGGGAATGGGTTAAGCATTGTAACTACAGTAATGACACTCATTTCATTATACAGTACAACTTCTCTAAACCGGGCGTTTAATTTAGTAAACATGTCGATCTAGGAGACATGTGGCAGCTTAATGCAGACAGAATGGAAGTCATGCAGAAAACTCCTCTCCTCCAAGAAGCTTTTTGTATGACTTTAAACCCTGTATTTAGCAACCATCTGCCTAAAAGTGTCTAAATTCTTCTCTACTAGAATTCTGGTTTAGAGAGGTTTTATTGTATATTTGTTCATCTTTGAATTTTTAATTTAAACAAATGGACTGATTCTTCATTGTGTAATTATAGAGTCGATTCAATATGATATGATATACTAGGCTAGAGAATTTTGAATTTGAATAACAATCCGTGCGAATTCTAATACATTTATGTGCTACATTCAAACTGTTCACATATGCATCACGCCAGAAGTTCAAATGCAATGTAGTAGTACACTTCATGTTTTTAAACCAATTCAGAAATAACCCATTTAGATAGTGCAATCTTTGTAACTTACAGCGTAAGCTTTGAAAGGTAAAGAAGTGCAACAATTTCTAACGGCAATATAGTTCAGTGTCACACAAATGGATATCTAAAGTGACAGGTCAAGGGAATTCTAAAGACCGGGTTTTAAGACAGGTCGTAGTTTAATGTAGGACAACATTTTGGATACATGGTGCTGTTTTAGCATCATGCGGCATTAACCCATTCCCTGATATTGACGACTTTTGACGACTCTGTTAAAGTCACTTTGTGAAACCAATGTGATAAATAGAGCATTTGCTCCAAAGGAGCAAATGCTCTATTTATCACAATGGTTTCAAACTACAAAATTCTTAAAATTTCCTTTTCTCTAGTTAATGCTCCTTTTCGGTAGATTTATTCAAAGAGATTGTATTTAAAAATAGCCTATGACGTAATGGGTTAAGCCACTGTCTACTTTAATTATTTGAATGCGTAAAAACGAGTTTATCGCCATTTGCAAACAGTGTAGCTCTATATCAAAAGGACTGTACCAGGATCTGCAATATGTGTCATTGAAAATCCTCTGCCACGCCCATTGCTTTATACTGAATTGACTGAACAGTTAAACAGAATTAAACCATTCTACTCTGAATATTCAGCATGCATATGGTTACATGTAACTATTTCGGTGCCAATGTCGCCTGTTGGCACCATTGAAAACGGTACAGTCCCAGGCCAGATGGCAATGTCGCCTGTTGGCACAATTGTTAACAGTGCAGTCCCAGGTCAGATGCCGCCTTTTCAAGGCGGCATCTGACCTGGGACTTCACTTTTTTCTGTATTATTTTAACCCAAGCATACAGCATTTTTAAATCAAATGTTTAACTAACATACCTTTATAATTTAGTTTAGAATTATATTTAATATGAAATTATTATTTCAGACGACACTTTTAAATTTGGCGCCAAAAGAGTTAAATATCACATAGTACTCAATAGGATGTGGCTCCAACCCTTCCAGTGTGGGAAACGATACATTAATGTATTTTGCAAACAGTGCAGACCCTGGTGAGAGGGTTTCAGGGGAGATCTCTTATCAGGGTCTGCAAGGTTTGTCATGTTACAATTTTCTTAAAAAATCACTGAATATGAACGTGAACTTTGGAATTGTCCATTTGAAAATACAGCGATGAGAAAGTATTACAACAGTCCCATTAAGATAAGATAAAATAAATCGTTAACTCTAAACTGTTATCGATAATGTTAAATTGAAGGGAATAATTCCAGCAAAACCTCGATTATTCAACACTCAAATACGTCCTACAAATTGTCCTAGCTCATCTTAGACGAATAAGCTCATAGGTACAACTCGCTAATAATTCTGAGCTAACATGTTGAATTAATCCTCTCATACACAAATATTTACGGCTTTATCAAGCGAATGAAATGACTCTTCTTTTTTTCTAACTCGGATTTGCAGACATAATAGATAACCCTTTGAAGATTTGCATTTCTTTCTTCTTCTTTTTTTTGCAATCGCAACAGTTTGAAAACTGCATGCTAAGCATTTCGCGTTCTGTTAATTGACAAAAAATGTCAAGTGCCCGGCTGGTTGCTCTTCAATAAGCCTTTGACATTCCTTTTATCTATCTATGTCCCAAGCAACACTAAAATTTTAAATTCATTCGTTCATTATCGTGTTTATACGAACGGTAGTGGAGAGTGTATTCCATATTTACTGAAGATTAAAAGCTCTTCTGCAGAGTGCTTGTGGAAAAGCGACCCAGAAATGTAGGTCAGTGCAAACCATTAACAAGCCTGCATGTCTAATGTTTAAAATTATCGTGGATTTTCAGGTATTTCATTCAGCAAGAAGTAGTGCAGGTTGCACGTCCCAAGCTTTACGCAAAAACTGAACAGCTTGTACAGTAAAACCTAAACTTGAATTCTATTAGAGTATAATTTAGATATTTTAGGCAGGTGGCTATCTAATGCAGGGTGAAAGTCATACAGAAAGCTCCTAGAGGAACTTTCTGTATGGTTTTCAACTTGGATTAAGCTAGCACCTGTCTCCGAGTAAAGTGTTTGCTAAAGCGTTACATTACATTCAACATATAAATTAAAATGCATTCAGAAGTATTTATATTTACCAACTATATGTGATTAAAACTCCAGGTATCGTAGCAAGGTTTGATCTTGAAAGGTTAAGCAATGCTGGTATACACTGTCACACGTAGTGCTATAAATTGTGATGTGTCTTCGGTGGATGAGCCTAGTTACAATTATAACCCATTGCTATGCCAAGCTTTATAAGCATTCCCCTTGTCTGAACGTTACAAACTTGTCTGACCCCTGAGATATTGCAAACTACAAACACTGGCGTTACTGGGTCTTTGACCACAGTTCAGTTGGTACAGACAAGACGACACTCGGTCAGGTAGGCCCTAGAGGGGGAGAAATGACATACAAACAAATACTGCCTGTCTGCTCGAAGTGCTATGACAGAAACTGTAGTTGTCTGAAGTGGCGAGTTTGTTGAGCTATTCTCGCATAATTTCATACAGCCTTTGTAAAGTCTTCTTTTTAAACCATACTGATAAAAAGAGCCTTTGCTCAATATGAGCAAACGCTCTATTTAAAAAAAACGATTTCAAAACTTCACAATTTTGAGTTTTTTCCTTTCTCTTGTTTAAGTTCCTTTTCGGTTGATTTATTCAAACGGGTTGGATCTAACAATAGTCTAGAAGGGAATTGATTAAGCATTGCAAAACCTAGTGTATGTACTTTCAATCACTGACTCAGTCATATACAAAGTTTCTGTTAATTTCTAACAAAATACTTTTATTGAAGTCATAGAATATATTTAGAAAACAGGGTTGATCGTATAGTATTAATATGCCCCTCAACATCACCTCCTATTGAGGTCGCGCTCGCTTTAAACTTTTCTTATCAGTTTACAACCGTGTTCAGACGAGATGACTTTACTACAAGCTCCAGCGGTAGTAAGCATATCGTGAGAAAAGCCGCGGAGAAAGGTCGGCATTGCGGTTAGCTGTGATGTCTTATTGACGTATAACCATATACAATACTGTCTATAAAGAACCACAAAGTAAACAAGCTTAATCGCAATGTGGCTTCGACACGCGCTTGATATACTAAGCCACCTCTTGGTATTACGCTTTGAGAAACCGTTGCAATTAAACATATTGTGTACCCTTTGACTTTGTTTGCGAAGAATGAGTTGGAAGAAAGATGTGTTTTCATGCAAAAGATGTAAGCAGATTGTCTCGGTTGCTGTTTTCACAGACGAGTTTCTATGTTACATGAACGTCTCCATACGCCGATATTTACAGTTTTAAACATGGCTTTAGCAATCATAATATAGCTTTTAACAACGAACACTATGAATTGTGAACTAAATATAGAGCATGTATATAAGAGACAGTTATGTATGCGACAAATTACGGTAACCCATTATAATAATAAAAAAAGATAATACAACACGCGTTATTCTATTTTCAGTTATGTGTAACATATTCTTCTGTTAATCCTTCCCCCCATGTAAGCGCATTTTGACACATCTGCAAACAGAGTAGACGCAGATCAGACGGCTCCTATATAGGAACCGTCTGATCAGGGTCTGCTCTGTTTGCATATAGTGTAATATAGATCTGATCCTACAGCTTATGCTGTCCCGTGTTCGTATGCCATTATAAAAATAATAATCTTATTAATATTCATGACGTCATTATTTCCTACATGAGTATTCATCAGGGAAAGTGGTTAATTGATATAGACGTATATAACACATTTATACTCCATATATATGAATATAAATATCTCCCATTTTACTCAAAGTAGTTCCGCAGAAAAAAGGCAGGTGACTGCTTTATGCAGGATGAAAGCCATTTAGAAAGCTAATGAAAGAGCTTTCTCACGACTTTCATCATGCATTAAGCTGCCACCTGCCTTAAAGGCCAGTGATTATACTTGTTTCAGAATTCGAACTATCGGGTTTTTATTTATTTGAGTACTTACTGTGTAAAAGTAAGAACTAGAATAGGAACGCATGTATTGGACAGTATACCATATGAATGGGTATGTGTACAATCATGAATGTATTACAGTCATGCTGAAAACCATTGTCTTGGAGAGTTGAAGAAAAGCGGTATTTGAACTGTTTCGCTGCAAAATAGTGTCGTCTGCAAACTTTGTCGTCTGTCATAATTCTCTGCTTCTCTTTCAACAGTATCACAGCACCAAACAGTTTAGACTCTGTCCAGATGCCGAGTTAATCGGTGTCGTATCAGGATCTTGTCTGCTTGCATACAATGCATAGGTTATCACAGTTGTGACATTTGCAGCGAAATAGTTAAATCATTGCCTCCTAGTCTATTTTAGACCAAACCTCTTTGAATTAATCAACCGAAAAGGAGCATTAACTATAGAAAAGGAGAATTTTATAATTGTATAGTTTTTAAACCATTGTGATAAATAGAGCATTTGCTCCTATGGAGCAAATGCTATATTTATCACTATGGTTTCAAAAAATGAGGCGCAATGACAGAGTCGCAAAAAGACGTCAGTAAGAGAGAATGGGTTAACTAGACAACTATGCTCAAACCTGGTCATGGAGAAAAAAAACATTATGGAATTATAGCTCTACATCAGTTAGACAAACAAATGTCGGTATAAACAAAGTACAAATCCACATACAGTAAACACTCGATACTTCGAAATTTTAGTATCTAAGAAGTTGTGCATTTTTAATGTAGGGTGAACGTCGTTCAGAAATCTCCTCTTGGAGCTTTTTGCATGACGTTCCCTCTGCATTAAGCTGTCACATGTCTTAAAGACCACTAATGATACAATAATGATACAATAATGATACGTGTTTAAGTATTCGAGCTATCGGGGTTACATTTACCGTTCTCTGTATCAAAAACCAAGATCTCAAACAGATATAAAAGAAAAGAAAATATCATGAATTATATATTACTTGATTCCTGAAGCAAAAATAGTTTTCTCTGGGTCCATGCTTATAAAACTTTCAGTTGAGTCTGAGTTCGTTCTCAAGCTTTTGATTGGTCAAATCTGACCAATCAAAAGCTTGAGAACGAAACTCAGACTCAACTAAAAGCTTTATAAGCATGGACCCTGATGTTAACAGGGTTGCATGAATATGCATAGCAATGGAAACTAAATTAACGGAATATGCTTTAAAGCTAACATTTGATTTAATAATTCACAGACTCAAACACAAATATCTAGACTATGTTTAAGTGGAGTAGATTCCAGACGACCTACCTTTGCCAGTGAGATTCGGGTGCCGTCTACTCCTTCCGATCCAATGACAGAATGACCCGGCGCCTCAGTCAGCGTACCCGCTTTTTATACCATGCCTGGGTACTCCGGGCTCGGGCAGGGCAACCGTGATAAATTGGGGCTCGCCAAAGATAGCACCAGTGGGGCTATTAGTTATCTGACACAAATCGCACGGTTGTCTAGTGACACCCGACTAAGATTTGAATTGACAATGTGATAGAGCATGATTGTAAATCGCAGACTAAATTGGGAAAGAGGAATCATGCGACCTAGAATGATTCTGAAAATGAAAGCATAAAGTTTAACCCTTTCCCTGTTCAATATTTATTCAAAATTTTAATACCCACTGAATATTCATGGACAAAATAGTTATAATGAAATACAAAAAGGTGAAACGTTGCGGCCATGCTAGAAACTAAAGGCACAGGTCTATCAAATTCCATTAGAAAAAAGTGCAGACCCTGATCAGACGGCTCCAATAGGAGGAGATATTGTCTGGATCAACTCTGTTTGCAAATTCGAGAAAATAAGTTCATATGATTGAAAGGGTCAGGAAATGTACAATGGTATTTATAGTGAATAATGAAACATTGTTTAACAATGTATCTGACACAGATACCGTTTTCCATACTAATAGAGTAGAAACAGATCAGACGGCTCCTGTAAGAGTCGTCTGATCAGGGTCTGTTCTGTTTGCTTTTGGAATTGTGTAGCTCTGATTCTAATGTTTCTGTCAATGTGTTATGTGTTCATATACTATTAACCCTTTGCTTGCTGAATTTTAAAATACAGTTCTCCTTCTTTACCCATGCCCTGTTGTATAATTACATATATCTTCACTGTGTACAAGTATTTCGCTGTGCAATCACTGCTGTGGAGTGCACTGGTTGCACAATCAACTTGTAAATATTGCTAATTTTACATTTGTATTTCACATTATATAGTCTATAGCTTTCATTTTGTTCAATGTACATTTAAATTCAAGCTAATAACCGAATTATGTTTTGTTGCGCGATGTATTTAAACAAAATGGTCTGTAAATGAATCAACATTACCCTGTCATAAAAAATGGCCGTCCACACAAACTATGAATAGCTGCAAATTTCATATGCGTTCTAGCTTTTGAAAAAAAAATTACATCTGAATGTCAAACAATTAGGATCAGACTCCGATTTACTCTTATCTGGATTAAGCTGTTGGCAAATGCATCTAATATAGACATCACTGTCTGGTACATTTAAAAGACTAACAACTCCGCTCATTCTATATTTGAATGGAAACCATTATGGAAAACAGCTACGTAGAGAAAAGTGTCGATTACTATAGTTTTCACATGTAATAGAGCTTAATGTACAGTAATACCTCTCTATAACGGCCACTAAATTACATCACATATTTTGTGTTAAAGGCAGGTGGCCGCTTAAAGTATGGTGAAAGTAAAACAGAACGCTCCTATAGGAGCGTTCTGTTTTACTTTCACCTTGCATTAAGCGGCCACCTGCCCCAAATACCAAATAATTAAAACAAATTAGTGTCCGTTATAGAGAGGTTTTACTGTACTTGCAAAACCATGCCAAGAGTGACAAAGAATTATGGTTTTATTGAAACTTCGAGTTACTCGCTCTCTCGCAGGATACAATATGCAGAGGTTCAGATAAGATGCATAATTAAAATATTTTCCAGAACATTTCCTTTATTTCTCCACCAAGCCCGATACTGTGACCACTCTTTAGAGTCGTCGTCACGAGGAGAAGCGTGGTCACAGCGTTACTAAGGTTTGGTGGAGAAGGGACGAGTTTAGTATTTGAGTACGCACATTTATCTGTGTCTCGGTATATGTTTACATTTCCACATGTCATGCTAAAGGTTAAAGAATTAAGATCTAGATAATCGTTTTCCTTGTTGAAATATGACAGAAACATAATAAAAAATGTTTCCGTCTTGTAAGCCGAACAACAGTACTGCTACTTATGTGTGCCGTGCACATAGATCATACAAATATATCATGCAAATCTAAAACTATTTGCCTGCATGCAGAACGGGTAATATCACACAGTTCCTAGACTGATTGTCTGAATGCAGAGCGGGTAATATCATACAAACCTAAGGCCATTTGTCTGCATGCAGAACGGGTAATATCACACAGTCCTTAGACTGATTGTCTGTATGCAGAGTGGGCAATATCATATAAACCTAAGACGATTTGTTTGCATGCAGAACGGGTGATATCACACAGTACTAAGACTGGTTTGTCTGTATGCAGAGCGGGTAATATCATACAAACCTAAGACCAGTTGGCTGCATGCTGAACGGGTAATATCACACAATCCTTAGACTAATTGTCTGTATGCAGAGCGGGTAATATCATATAAACCTAAGGCCATTTGTCTGCATGCAGAACGGGTGATATCACAAGCCTAAGACAAGTTGACTGCATGGAGAACGGGTACTATCACACGGTTGTTCGACTGATCGGCTACTGAGCGGGTAATAGCAGGCAAACCTAACACCATTTGTCTGCACGCAGAAAGGGTAATAATATCATGCGGCCGTAAGACCTGTTCCCTCCATTCAGTGCTGGTAATATCACGCAGCACTAAGACTGGTTGCAAGATTTTATTTACATGTGCTGTGACCGGGTATAAAAAAATTCCCTCATGTAGACGCCTTTTGGTGCCAATAGAGGGTTAATACACGTTTTTTCGGGCAATAACATATGCAGTGTCCCGAAGGACTGTTGTTGGCCCGAGCCCGAAAGGCGAGGGAAACAACATTCCCGAGGGACACTGCAGATGTTATTGCCCGAAAACAAACGTGTATTAACGCTATTCTTGCATAAAACCCATTTTCTTCTTTCCTGCATCAATTTAATTCTTCCAAATACAAGCAAAACTACGGCAGCAAAACTATACACATCTTTGACACTTCGTTTGATTTATGCTGTTTCCGGGCCACTGTTTTCTTTCTGACGTCAATTCATGATTGTATGTAATATCATTTACACGGAATTTCATTCCATACGGATTGTCTATCACTAAAAACAGTTCATTGTCTGTGCCCCTGAAATACTCGTACCGTTCACCTAGCTCAGACCAAAACGCTAAAGCATTCGCGTCCATTGTTTACCTTAAGCCCCGAATAGGTATAATTAAAACCGGTCAACAACAGCGCGTGAGCACGAGAATCGCCTTGTTAATACATGGTCTAGCGGGACTACAACAGCACGTTTTGTGCAAGAATGTAAAATACACTTGAAAAACATTGTGATAAATAGAGAATTTGCTCCATAGGAGCAAATTCTTTATGTTCCAGAATGGTCTAAATACTACACAATTCCAAAATTTCCCTTTTTTCTAGTAAATGCTCCTTTTCGGTAGATTTATTCCAAATGGGTTTGTCTAAAAATAGCCTATAACGAAATGGGCTAACGCCTAGTAACTGCGCGTCTCGCCTTGTGTCAAGTCTGTGTGTAAATGTATATAGCGTTAAGCCTGTTGTGGGTTAACTCTCTCGTCACTAATGGCGAATACGTGATAGCTTTTGCAAAACAGTTTGGATCGAGAGGAGATCGAGTAACTCGGCTTCTCCCCAGGATCCAAACTGTTTCACACTGGTTATATGTTTGTAAAGAAATTGAAGAAAACACGAATTTTAAATCTGAAGCTGAGGGTAATATTATTTGGTGCCGAAAGGGTTAGTTGTAACTTACGAGCTCTCTTATAACGTACGATGGGTATGACTGAATATGAACAGATATGAGTGTTTTGCAGGGTGATTACAATTTATTTCAGATTAATGGTAAAAATTGAAATGTATGTTTTGCGTCTTAGTAATGACTCATGTTGCTCATTGGCAAAATAGAAATCAAGAATTGATAAATAGAATTAATTTGTAATGGAAATTTGTAAACAAAAATACCCTTCTACCACACGCAACTTCCAGTTCCAGATTTGGATTAATAAATTCAATGGAATTCCCTAACCAGGACAAACCATTTATTCTATTAGTCTAGTAACTTTGATATTTAATACACAATTACGATAACACCAACGATATCGTAAGCCGACTTCAAAGCGTTAATGAATACTTACAGATAGAAATGACCCCCTTCATAGATAGTGCAGCAACGTCTACCGTAGACAAATAAATGACTATAGAATTGATCAAATGTCAGAAGTTAGAACCGACAATACCTATTGTTACAGTTTTACATCAGAATAACTTGTGAGGGCTGGGCAAATACGCACTTGTCTAACGGAGAATGATTGATGGATGGAGACAAGCAAATTCTACCATTAAAAGTACTTATAAATTAGAACAGTTGATAAACGATTTCCTTTACAGTAGTACTTAGTTGTCCACCGAGACAACTGAATTTCTATACCTCTCAATACACACAATCACCTGACTTGTGCCTAGAGACAAATAAGCTTCCAACATAATTCTACATTCTACCAAAATGAACTGTCACAGATGTCAATACAATTGTGTTTCAACGAGAGATCTGATGCGTGCATGTCCGTCCAGAACACTTTTATATGGTTTGGTAATTTTAATTTGTACACTACACATAGTTTTAAAATTTGTATGCCGATAAATCGAAAATTATAAAGACAATTCTCGTGCATACGCACTGTTATTTTCCAGTTGTATTGGGCCGCAAAAGCAGCCCAGTCTCATACGGCTTTGAATTTTGACCATGCGTCTCTGCGTCCACGTGTTTCTATAAAAGCCAATCGTTTTAATAACTATGGTTTACTGTGAGGCAAGTTTTTATTTATATATATTCATTTATTTTATTTATTTTGATTCATATATTTTTTCTAAGCGGGGGGGGCACATATTTTTGTCGGAGTTGTTTCTTTTCTGCCATGACCCAGTTTCAGTGAAAATGCTAGTGAATTATGTATATGGAAAAATAGTCAGGCAGGGAGAGCCACACACGAAATGACACCGCAACAAACACCATCAAACAAGAAACGGTATGGCTGATTAAAATCACATTCCCATTCATAGCGGTAAGCGTGGTCTCAGGGATGTAACAATAGCTTAGGAAATGTAAGGTCGTGGGTTCGATCATCGGTGGAAGCTTATTATGTTTTTTTCTCTCATTTTTACTTAGCACCCTTAGTTTACGTGCTTTTGGTTTAAAACCATTTTGTACATAAAACTATAACGTCCCTTGTTTGCCTTTTGACTTTGTTAAAGTTATTTAGCTGAGACCTTTCACTCGTGGTTTTGTTGACCGTTTCACATATTTCACCATTGTACATGAATTTGCTTCCATTTAAAGGTATATCTTATACTAACCTTTTCTTAATTTGTGGACAATATAAGTGAAAAAATTAATGGGAATTGACTCGACCTATTCGAATCATTTCATGTAGACTGTAAGTATCCTCCGATGGATATGGGAGTTTGTAAGCCTTGTGAACATCACTTAAAGTGTTTCTACGTCAGTGTGTTTCAGCAAATGAATAACATTGATCTGTGACGTAATTTGTATTATTGGTGTCATACACAGGTATTATGCACCATGGCTCATTAAAACATTCCCCCGTTTCTGCTATTAATTTATACATTACAGTCATGTTTTCCCAATGTATCTGTTAATTAAAAGTACTAAACAATATTCTCCCTCTTTTTCTTCTATCCTGCTTAAATACATGTTCAGCAGCCATTTTGCGTTAAACCTTGCTTGTTTCATAAATATTTGGACCTAAGGCGAGCAACATACATATTTGCATAACGATACGTGACCAGCGCCATTTCGCCCGGACATACGCGTACTCCGTATACATGTAGTCGACACTTTTAATGACCGTTTTATTTCCGCAAGAATAGCGTAAACACACGTTTGCCATTAGAGATGTCTTTTGTTGAACTAGATCTAGATAATTGCTTTATTCTACGAGTATATGTATAATATGATAACGAATATGCTTTTGGACGTTAATGCCACATTTATTTCATTTTCAAATTTACTGCTGTCACCATCTAACGGTATCAGAGATAGTGCGTCTACACAAGAAGTAGTTTATTTACTATTTACCTGTTAGTGTGACTTAACTGTTATTTGCAAACAGCTTGGATCCTGACGAGACTCCGAGTAACTGGGTGTCTCACCAGGATTCAAGCTGTTTGGCATCCGGGCAATACTTTCCCAAATGTTTGAACGAATCGGAAACTATTGAATATTGTAAATGATCGGAGAGCAAGCAATTTTTTTTTCATAGCGGACAAAGGGCTAAAGCACTTAACTGACTTGATGTAAAAATAAACTGTATTAGAGTGAGGAAAAAACAAGTATGTAAGACAGAAAATGGAAGGTATATGATAAGCCCGTACATCTAGTAAGTGGACTGGTCAAATGAGTATTATGATCTATACCGTTATTTATGCGTTACTTTGATTCAATGAGAATGCATTGCGTTGAAAATACAAAGCGAACATTGTCTTATATAGGAGCATTCTTAGTCTACATCGTCCGTATATCAAAGGACTCTGAGCTCAATGTGCATTTATCCTTTCCTTCATATAAACACCTTTTCACGGAGTTGTAAACTAGATGTAATACAACAGTTTTTGTTTCTAAACCAACAACTCCCTTTTAACCCTTTCGATACCATCATTGTCGTCTGCTGGGCATAGTTTCGTTTATTTTTAGTGTAAGTGTGTGCATTTCTTCCATTGTCTTTATAAAACAGTAAACAGAGTGTCAAACAGTTTGGATCCTGATGAGACGCAGAGTTACTCGGCGTCTCATCTGGATCCAAACTGTTTGCATGTGGTATCATACACCCGTCTTTGTGGCACGGAAGGGGTTAATGTTTTACCTATAATAATAAAGATGATGAATATTGATGAGGTGATCAACTCATGCATAAATGTTCTTTAGGGAATTCTCCACCTTAACCCTTTCGCTGCCAATGTCGGATCTGTGATTACCTATGCAAACAATTTGGATCCAGATGAGACGCCGAGTAACTCGGCGTATCATCAGGATCCAAACTGTTTGTTACTGTTACTATGTTTTTTAAACAAAAATGAAGAAAATCAAAAGAACGATAATTTGTCGCAGACGACAAAGTTAGCAGACGACATAGTTTGGCAGCGAAAGGGTTAATCATGTGGTTTATACGTACGCTCGTGCGTACGATATACATAGAGATGAATGTAATGTAATATCATCTGTATGTGTTTGTTTGTGCATTTCGCCTGAAAAAATGAGAAAACAATAGTGTTACATGTATCTGCATTAACCTTTTCCTCAATAAATACGCCGCTCTACGCCTTTGCAAACAGAGTAGACCCAGATCAGACAGCTCATATAGGAGCCGCCTGATCAAGGTCTGCTCTGTTTGCTTAAGATATGCATGTAATATGATTCTACAGTTTTTGTCATGACAAAACGTTACTGCGTGTATGTGCTATTATAACTATTCTAATTAATATTCATGATGTCATTATTTCTTACATGAATATTCACGGAGTAAAGGGTTAATAATAATAATAATAATAATAATAAAGACTTTATTTAACGAGAGTACTCATTTGGTTAAAACCAATCTTCCATGAGGCCCACAACAGAGAATCGTAACTATACTACACACGACCCGACTAGCATTTCTAAACAGCTTGGATCCAGATGAGACGATATGTAGCTAGATCAGCTCGAAGCTGTTGTTTGATACCCGGTCTGTAGTTCTTAACCCTTTACTCCATGAATATTCATGTAAGAAATAATGGCATTTTAAATATTAATTAGATTAATTGCTATAACAGTAATTGGAAGTTTTGAACATGGCATGGTAGAGTCATATCTATTATTTATCATAAGCAATGAGAACATACCCTGGTCTGACGGCTCCTATAGGAGCCGTCTGATCTGGGTCTACTCTGTAAAGACATAGAAAGGCGTTAAAGGAGTAAATGGTTAAAGCAATAAACGATTGGATATCAAGTAAATTGCTGTGGGTAAGAGTTTAATTATTATTATTATTATTTAATTATTATATTCTTTCAGCAGGATAAGAATTAACCCATTCTCGCATATAAACACCTTTTCAAGCTTTTTGTAAACAGAGTTAGACCAAGATCACACGACTTCTATAGGAGTCGTCTGATCAGGGTGTGTTTGCGTATGAAATTGTTACAGACCTAGCTCTACAATTTCTACCATGCTTAAACACAAAATAGTCTGCGCGCAGCCGTACACGTCCCATTATAAAACATCAGCTAATAAGTCTTTATTTCTTACATTGATATAAAACATCAGCTAATAAGTCTTTATTTCTTACATTGATATAAAACATCAGCTAATAAGTCTTTATTTCTTACATTGATATTCAATAGGAAAAGGATTAAGGAATTGCAGTAGATGTGATTAATTTAAATTTGTAGCATGCAGGGCCAGTATGTCGTTTACGTGTTTACTATCGACGTTTGTTTCGTATATATTTCTAGATGACTTCTAACTCCATGAATATTCATGTCAGAAATAATAACAGCATGAAAATAAAACAGATAAATAACACATTAATACAGGATAACAGATAAATAACACATTAATACAGGATAACAGATAAATATCACATTAATCAGGATAACAGATAAATAACATATTAATACAGGATAACAGATAAATAACGCATTAATACAGGATAACAGATAAATAACGCATACAGGATAACAGATAAATAACACATTAATACAGGATAACAGATAAATAACGCATTAATACAGGATAACAGATAAATAACACATACAGGATAACAGATAAATAAGACCTTAATACAGGATAACAGATAAATAACACATTAATCAGGATAACAGATAAATAACACATTAATACAGATAAATAACACATTAATACAGGATAACAGATAAATAACGCATTAATAAAGGATAACAGATAAATAACGCATACAGGATAACAGATAAATAACGCATTAATACAGGATAACAGATAAATAACGCATACAGGATAACAGATAAATAACGCATTAATACAGGATAACAGATAAATAACACATTAATACAGGATAACAGATAAATAACACATTAATACATGATAACAGATAAATAATGCATTAATACAGGATAACAGATAAATAACACATTAATACAGGATAACAGATAAATAACGCATTAATACAGGATAACAGATAAATAACGCATTAATACAGGATAATAGATAAATAACACATTAATACAGGATAACAGATAAATAACGCATTAATACAGGATAACAGATAAATAACGCATTAATACAGGATAATAGATAAATAACGCATTAATACAGGATAACAGATAAATAACACATTAATACAGGATAACAGATGAATAACGCATTAATAAATGATAACAGATAAATAACGCATACATGATAACAGATAAATAACGCATTAATAAAGGATAACAGATAAATAACGCATACAGGATAACAGATAAATAACGCATTAATACAGGATAACAGATAAATAACGCATTAATACAGGATAACAGATAAATAACACATTAATACAGGATAACAGATAAAGAACACATTAATACATGATAACAGATAAATAACGCATTAATACAGGATAACAGATAAATAACACATTAATACAGGATAACAGATAAATAACACATTAATACATGATAACAGATAAATAACGCATTAATACAGGATAACAGATAAATAACGCATTAATACAGGATAACAGATAAATAACGCATTAATAAAGGATAACAGATAAATAACGCATTAATACAGGATTGTTTGGCCTTGTCTGAAACTGTAGAATCACATCTATATATTACATATATTTCATAAGCAAACAGTGGTCGGAATAATTTCTAATACCACTCAATACTCTCTCGAGACACACACTTCACTTTCCATTTGCTATCATGGGACGGCTGGCTGAATTGCAGGGTGGTCATGGTATTTCATTGATATTGGAAGGTTAAGAGCAAGAACAGGATGCTCGGCAATTTGGTTTTTGAACATTAACATTTGCAACTTAGAACGACTTGTCAGTCTCCTGAGAGAAAGTGGAAGCATTGCCGGCCGTCATACATCGGAACGACATACATCTTGCCCATCGGCGCAATTGCCACATTACTACAACCAAACTGGCTATTGATATTGCAGAGAATCGCAACATTCGTTGCGAATTCATGCACAAACTCTAAGAAACCGACTCTGCGGTGACGATCTGCGAGCTCGTCGTCCTTACGTTGCTTTGTCCCTTACTCGAGCACGTCGCGCGCGTCGTTAAGCTTGGCTAAGGGCAAAAATGATTTAAGCTTATTCCCAATGCATCGATGGAGACGCGTGTTTTCACAGATGAGTCACGGTTCACTCTTTTTCGTCCAGATGGTTGACGTCGTGTATACATATCGACGTCGTGGTGAACATTTTGCGGACGCTTGCGTTCTTCAGATGTATAGGTTTGTGGGCGGTTCAGATATCGTCTGGGGAGGGATATCGCACGGGGAAAAGTCATCGTTCATTGTGATAGATGGAAAACTTCCGAAAGCTATAAGGATGGAATTATGTGTCCAATGCCCTGTCCCATGTAGCTAGAGTTTATCGAGACTATCTCGCAAACCATAACAATAACCAACTCGACTGGCCGCAGTACTGTCCAGATGATTCGCTAATTGAACATCTTTGGGATGGAGGTAAGGAGGCGTCACCCCCCCCCCACACACACACACACACACACACACACACACACATACACACACACACACACACACACACACACACACACCGGATACTCTTGCCCAACTCAGAACTTTTTGTTGGCAGAGTGGAATAATATTCCCATGAGAAGGATAAATGCACTTATTTTCTCAATGCACAGGATAATCATGACCGCGACAGATATGCGAGGGAGTCATACAATATATTTAAGAGTGAGTCGTTTTCATTTTTGTGACTTGGGGGTCCGTCAAATATGCTTCATTTACTCGTGGAATACTGCTACAAATCTGATGAAATTTGGGGAATTTCTTTATTAAAGATTAATTGTTTAACTGATATAAACTATTCTATAGAATATTGAAATATGTATAAACTATACACCTAGAAAGTTCACCCTGTGTTTCGTTTTTAGTTCAGTATATATATATTTTGTTGGTAAACACAATTCTCCTGTGTAGATGCACACAATTCTCCAGTGTAAGAAATGCCTGAAAGAAATCTCATTTGGAATTCGCAACAATTTCGACCATAATCCAAGAGATGTGAAAAATGAAGTGAAAATTGAATAGTTTATTGTCCAGACAAGAGTTTACCCAAATGTACATAACGCAACAGGGAACGTTTGAATAATAAACTTGGTCTCCTCTTTTGATATACATACATGTCCATGTCAGTGGTTCGTACAACATACATTGTATATACAGATGAACCTGTCCTGAGCGGCCATTCATTTATTGAACATAGGAGTCTTAATGCAGACCAAAAGTAATGCAAATAGCTCCCATAGGAACTTTCTTATATCCTTTGACCTGCGTTAAGCTCCCGCCTGCCTAACAGACTCATAATTAAACATTTTTTGATGACCGCTCAAGACACGTTCTAGTGTTTGCGCTGATGACGACTTTGACCTTCACCTTGATTGATATAGCGAACAAGAACCATCTGATCTGGGTCTACACTGCACATTGTGGTTTATGGGATAACATAAAACAACTTAACTCAATCTCTGCTACTGGCGCCTTATTGTGCCTATGTAAATGCTCTATTTATCACAATGGTTTCAAACTACAAAATTCTAATTATTTCCTTTTCTCTAGTAAATGCTCCTTTTGGGTAGAATTATTCAAAGAGGTTGGGTCTAAACATAACCTTTGGAGGAAAAGAATTAATCCTTTACTCCATGAATATTCAATAGTTTAACTCCACTCTCTTTGCATATTTATTATCTCAAATAGTATTTTGGTATGTCTATATTGGCGAATATTTCCATTAACCATTTCCTTCATGTAAACGCATTTTCGCCCATTTGCAAACAGAGTAGACACAGACCAGACGGTTCCTATAGGAGCCATCTGATAAGGGTCTGTTCGTTTTGTAGTGGAACTTGATATACGCTCGTATCTGTTTCTTTAGTTTCTAAAATAGCTTTAATGTTCCACCTGCAATATTTCATTATTACTATTGTGTCCATTAATATTCAGCAGGTATAAAGAACAGGGAAATGGTTAAAGGCATGGGTGCAAACGGTGCAGACACCGATCAGACAGCTCCAACAGGAGCAGTCTGATGTGGGTCTACACTGTTTGCAACAAGGCGTAGAAATGCGTATATATTGAGTAAAGGGTTCAAATGTTCTTAGGGTGTCGACCTCTTTGCCGAATGGGTATCTTCATTGATGGATATAACGTGATTTTGAACATCGTCGTTTGAACGTTAGGAACATGATACAGACGGAAATTTATTATCCCGTGACATGGTTAATGAAAGCTCGTGAGAGTTGTGGGTGGGGGAGGGATTACGACGTCATACTGTGATAACATTCCTTATAGCTGTTGTCAGAGTGGGTGGTCGTAGTATCTAAGACTACTTTGTCAAAATTGTATTACAATCAGCGTAGCTTTCGTTCTGAAATCTGGCTTAATTTAAATTATGCCAATATCATTAATTCTTTGCACGCTAAGTAATTTTTCGTCTGCAACAGTTGTCGTCTGCTTCAATTCTTAAAATAAATTATCTCTCTCATTTCTTTGCTAAAATATTATTAAAATGTCAAACAGTTTGGATCCTGATGAGACGCCGCATTATGCGGCGTCTCATCTGGATCCAAACTGTTTGCATAGGTAATCACAGTTTTTCCATTAGCATGCAAAGAGTTGAGGCTGTGTTCTTTTCATCTTACATTTTTGTGTATTAAAAAGCGTGATTCTACGGCACCCCGCCTGCTTCCAAAACTTTCAGGTAAATATGCAAGTCATTCTGAATCCAATTTCATTTACAGCTGCGGGATTTGAGAAAGTTGGGGCATTGCTTTCATCCCTTTCCCTGTTCAATATTTATGTATGAGGTAATGACATCATGAATATTTATTAGCTGAATTTGTATAACATAATATGTACACAGGATATTTTGGTATTGGTAGAAACTGTAGAGTCAAAATTAATTAATTTCATAAGCAAACAGAGCAGACCCTGATCAGGCGACTCATATAGAAGCAGTCTGATCTGGGTCTACTCTGTTTACAAACGCGTGAAAATGTTTTCACCGGTATTTGATGGAAATGGTTAACCCTGAAAAAAAATTGCAAACAGTGCATGCCATCATCTGGAACCCAATTACTGCGATGACTTTGTGTCTATATGGTTTTAAAGCTACATGATTTATAAGAATACTTGAGAATATTACAAGAATGAGTTATAGACTCGATAATATGTTAATGCAAACTATTGCAAGATTTTCGGCAGTAAGGTCAGATATGATATTCGTTTAGATATACAGCGAACCCTAACAAAACGTATCAAAATAAATACAATAATGCTCTCAATTTGGCTCAGAAATAGTATCCTTTATCAAATCCCAATTGATGCTACTATTATATACAGCTTAATTTCGATATATTGATTTCGGATAACTCGAACCACAGGATAACGGTCCTTCCAAAGTTTTTAGTACAGAATGTTTCTAAAATGTATCGCTACGCATAGATAGATGTGGCAGGTGCATGCAGGTCGAGGGTAATGCTGAAAGCTCCTGGTGGGGCTTTCAGTATTACTTTAGACCTGCAGTTAGCTATGAACTTGTGAAATCGGTCACTCGATCCTCTGTTATCGCGAAGTAATTTGTGTTGTCCCTTTAAGTTCGAGAACTGTATTCAGACGGTGTTGAACCCGTTTCTCATTGATCTTTTATTTTGATTTACAACAAAATTAACTACTGGCGTGTTCAAACAACATATCATTCTACAGAACTGCAAAATATTATCGTCTGCAAATAACATCTGTCGTCTGCTATAATGTTGTTTGTTTGGTTGTATCCCCGTTTGTTTGATAAAATATGACAGTAACAAACAGTTTGGGTCCTGATTTGACGATTAGTTACCCGATGTATCATGGTGTCCACTCTCTTGTCTGTATTCATCACTGAGATAAGAGATGAGACAAGCGATCGCGTTGCAAACAGTGTCACTTGCAGATGTCTCATCTATGATATCGTATATGATCAAATTTTACAAGTACAGTAAAACCCCTCTAATGCGACCAGCAAAAAGCGACATAATTCACAGCGGCAAAGGCAGGTGGTAGCTTAATGCAGGACGAACGTTATGCAGAAAACTCCTATAGGAGCTTTCTGCATTACGTTCGTCCTGCATTAAGCAACCATCTGCTTATGAAGACAGCCATGTTTGTTCATTAAGTGGTTGCATTAGAGGGGATTTACTGTATGGGAAGGAAGAGAACAAATAACTACATATTCTGAAGAGTGCCAACCAGCTCAGACATTGACCAACACACTGCAATTCAGACACTTTGGCTGGTCTGGGTTTACCCTGTTTGCAATGCAGTAATGCCTTTTTTCCATAGAGCGGCTAACACTGTATAAATATTATCCCATGGAATGTGAAAGCACGTATTGTCAATCCGGGGCTGGTAATGTCCACCGAGGTTGGTAAAGTTAAATGCCGAGGTAGACATTACCATACCGAGGGTTGCTGTCGCCCTCCATGGGATGTGATATTTATTTCATTATACCGAACATTACACTCAATTTCATCAGCAAAAATATTTATTCAATGACAATAATAAAAAGTTATTATCGGTGCTTAAAAATCACGGAACAGCTTCACACTTGTAGTTAAATACACGTTTGGTACTGACAAAGTCTTTCTCACTGTCAAATCTTGACAGATCCTCCTCCGAAATAATTTGCAAAACGCGACATTTCTCAAATTATTTGACAAAAAGAAACAAACTGTAAAAATGTCGTTTGGTAATCTAATTGCAAGCGTCGGTCGACGCCATACACAAATATTTAATAGGCGCTCACTGACCTAGACGTAATGTTGCCTGCATGAGATAATGTTGCATGGAACAGTACCAATTGTTTCATGACAGGTATATGGAAGGTTTGTATAAGAAAGTCACGTGAGGTATAATAAAATGTTTTATTCACAGTTTGTTCATTATAAAGTAAACCACTCTAACCGGAATTCTAGTAGAGAAGACTTTAGATACTTTTAGACAGGTTGCTGCTTGATGCAAGATGAAAGTCATGCAGAAAGCTCCTATATGAGCTTCTTTCTGTATGACTTTCACCCTGCATTAAGCTGCCATGTCTCCAAGACCGATGTTTATACTGAATTGAACGTCCGGTTTAGAGGGACGTTACTGTATATCTTTGAACTAATGCTGTTAGAATAATTTCTGTGTTCCAAAATGCTGTAAATACAAGCATGGTGACATTGCAAATACAGCTGAACTTTCATATCTAGAATTTCAAGGGAACATACAAACTATTCAGAGATAAAAAACGTTGGAGTTATCCGATTTCTAATCTGAACAATTTCTCAAGTTCACAGTTAAATTAATGTAGGAACTTTCAGCATTACTTTCGACCTGCATTAAGCTGGCACGTGTCCTTTTGTTTCAAGTATTTATACATTCTCTCATTTTTGTTTATATGTACCATGGCAATGGACATGTCATGTTTATGCCAATAAAATATCTGTTCTGTTCTGTATTTCTAGATATGCGTAGTGCTGTATTTTATAGCAAAGCTGTATTGTAAATTTTGGAAGGACCTCGTAGTTCGAGTTATCCAAATTCAACAGTAGTTTAATACAAAAGAGATGTTGAATAATTCCGTTTATCGTGAGGTCCCACCCAAATGTACACTTGGATCCCATTTTTATAGATAAAAGTTTTGTTTAGAACTGATAACAAAGTACACTGTTGATATATTAGATGTGGTTTCATTATGCGTGAATTGCTCCATACTTGAGCTTTCGGCATTATTTTCATCTTGCATTAAGCATCCATTTGCTTTTAATGACAAATAATTATAATTTTTCATAAAGTGGTCGGTTTAGAGAGGTTTTCCTGTATGCTTAAGTAAGTTTGTCTTAGCCGCAAGTTTCAGCGCGGGAAAATATCGTGGAAACCCGTAGTAGACTACACTGACCATGCACTAGTTTACCGTCAATTTTCCCCAACCCTTGAGACTTGGTAGTGACAAACAGTAAAGAGTCAAACATTGGTATGTATATCAATTTAACCCGTATAGGCTATTTTTAGACCCAGACTCTTTCAATAAAACTACCGAAAAGGACATACAAGAGAAAATGAAAAATTCAGAATTGTGTAGATCTAGTTTTGAAAACCATTGTCCTACAGAGCAAATGCTTTACTTATCACAATAGTTTTAAGAAGTGACTTTTACAGTGGCGTCAAAAGGCGTCAGTATGAGGGATTTGTTAAGAATGTTTTATAATCAAATTTAGAATGGCGACAGTTTTTTCTACATATGCCATGGATACATGAACGATTGAAAGTGCAGTGTATTGTATAATACATGTACATGCAATGGATGTTATAGTGAATCCTGGGAAAAAATCAGATACCAGGCCGAAATTCTGTTGAAACTGAAACATCCGGGACGAATGTCAAATTGGTCTGTAACACATTGTCAGTTTCTAACGTAATTCTTCTAATTTAACTTCTACATACGCTGCTGGAAAAATCTATAAATCTGAAACGAAACATGAGTCAACTGAAACGAATGTATGAGTAATCAGCAAGTCATTGTTATTCTATCACACAAAACTTCAGTTCGATATTTTAAATTACTGCTGAAAATTGTCTGGAAAACTACATTATACTGCGTTTTGTTTTTTAAGTCCAAGGACTATAAACCGTGTAAAAAATAAGTTGTTACGAAGTTACTTGATTTGAAACTCATTGTTATTCAATCAAAAACATGTTGTCAATATGTGCAAAAGCTGTGGAATATACAATGTTTGGTAGTCAGATAAGTCCTTGGGGAGCTTTCTGCATTACATTACATTTGACCCGTGTATTAAGCTACAAATGTACCACTTGCCTTACAGACCTATAAGTGGATATCGTTTTATGGTCACTTAACCCTTTCCCTCATGTAAACGTGTTTTCACGCATTTGCAAACAGAGTAAATCCAGATCCTATAGGAGCCGTCTGCTGTGTTTGTTAATGGAATTTGATAGATCTGTTTCTTTACTTTCTGAAATGGCTACAATGTGCCACCTTCCATAGTTCACCACTTGCCCATGAATATTCAGTAGGTATTGATATTTAGAATAAACATGGAACAGGGAGATTGTTAGGACAGGTTCTATTGATGTCTATTGTAGGAATTGTTCCAGGATTGTTGTTTGGATGGAAGCTCAATAAAACACAACACTATACTGGGTATCGATAAAATATTTATTATGGAATGTACTTCAGAGATAACAAGTAACATAACAGAAAATACTCTCCCCTTCAATGGACACTGCTTCTACAACAGTTGGACATAGGAAACCTTGCGAACAATATAAGCATGTGGTAAGTAACAAAACATGGACAGACTCTAGTTTCAAAGTTTGAACACGTATCTAATAGGGGCTATACAATTTATCAAATTTCTGAAGAAAAGGGCATTTTCCTTTTTTTGTTAAAAGACCTTTCGAGTAAATTAACCCCATTATTTGCAAATACAGTAGACCCAGACCAGACAACTCTTTAAGCAACTGTCTGGTCAGTATCTGCTGTTTGATTATTGAATAATGTAAATCTGATTAAACAGTTCTTGCCATGGCCAAATTCCCTGTGTTCATATGCCAATATGAAAAAATATCCACCTAATTAATATCCATAAAAGCATTACTAACATTGATAATCATTAGAAACAGTGTAAACCCTTTCCCTCATATAAACAATTTTTCACACATTTGCAAACAGAGTTGACCCAGCTCAGACGGTCCCTATAGGTACCGTCTGACCAGGGTCTGCTTTGTTTGCTTTGATATAACATGGATCTAATTCTGTAGATTTGTCAAAGCAAAGAAATGTTTGCATTATGAAAATTCATTTAATAAATATTCCTGTTTCCATTAGTTTTTACATGAATGTAGAACATGGACTGGGCAACTATATTACAACACACAGAGTCACCAACATACGCAAGACTAATAGGAAAGAAACAAACCTTGGGAAGCTGAAGATTTCTGCTTTTCTGTGGTAGAAAGCAGCGCATTTTAAACTTTAAAAGGCAAATCGTTTACGTAGTTATGATTAACAATAAATTGTTGTTGTGTTTCACTTTGCATGGTAATATTGAAAACCCAGATTGCATTTGCAAATGTTCTATGAGAATCCAAAGTTTGAATACATTAGCAGAAGAAAACTTTCTTAACCGTTTACTCTGTAAATATACATGTAAGAAATAATGACACTATGAATATATTAATTATATTAATGGTTATAGTAGCACATGGGCACATGAATGTTTGGCCGTAACAGAAACTTACTGCAAATATCTATATTATATCATAGGCAAACAACAGACCCTGATCAGAGGGCTTCTATAGGAATTGTCTGATCTGGGTCTACTATGTTAGCAAAGGCGAAGAATGTCGTATTTGTGGAGTAAAGGGTTAAGATGAAATAATACTAATGATATGTAGAGTTATAGTAAAAGATTTACCAGTATCAGCATTTTAAAACCAAAAATGATATAAATATTCACTCTTTCCCTTATGTAAGCGCATTTTGACGCATCTGTAAACAGAGTAGACCCAGATCAGACGGCTCCTATAGGAGCCGTCTGATCAGGGTCTGTTCTGTTTGCTTATGATATAATATAGATAATATATATACCAAAATGATATTAATATTAATTAGCTGAAGGTTTACAATGGCAAATAAACGGGAAATTTGGGCCATGTCAGAAATTGTAGAATATTGTTCTACAAGCAAACAGAGCAAACCCTGACCAGACGTTTGATATGGGTCTTCTTTGTTTGCAATTGTTATTGCTGTAGCCTATAGTCCCTACATGTACCTGACATTAAGACCAAATGTCAAATACTGAGTGACGTGAATATGGTATGCAACACTCTTCCTCAGAGACTGTATATCTTTGGTATCCATATAGTGTTTGGACGTGTTAAATGCCATGCAGGCTTTTAGAAAATGCTAGATACAGTTGTTCCCATCTGTCTGTAAATTAGTAATTGGAAGAAAAGCTTTTTGGTATCGATACCTAACACGTTAAAAAGTAAATCATTATGACAGTATAGACGTAATCACAACAACTAGTTCTTGCACTTCACAGTGTATATCTTAACTACCTACTTCATAAGAATGTGGTGTCCAACAAGGAATCGAAACTTAAGGTTTAGTACATTGTCAACTATCCATGAAAACAGAACTGTTTTGGTCAGATACCAAAAGTGGAAGCTGTTGTGGAACTACACTACTATGAGTTTCTGTTTTGTCTGTAATGTCAGTCACATAATGCCATATCACGTAGTTATTTTATTCAATATACTGAGTTGCCTAATTGTTCTATCAGATCTTGAATATGAGAGGAATTAAAAGACTCTTTTGTACAACTTGTGATATTATCAAATAAATATTTCAGATCTGTTATATGGACACTGGATTTATCAGCTAAATCACTAATAAAGAAATCTGCAAAAACAAGTAAGTTTTAAACTAAAAGAAAACATGATATGCAAAGAGCAATAGTTTAGCGACATTTTCTTTTATTTTGTCAGTTTAACTCTGTACCTGATAACCCCACCATTCGCAAACACGGTAGACTCAGATCAGACAACTCCTGTAGGAGCTGTCCAATCAGGGCCTGTTCTGTTTATATGTTACAGCTAGGTCCGGTTCTCTACTATTGGCAATGGCAATAAATATCCTTATTTTGTATTTTATTATTAAAATTAATCTATATTCACAATGGGTGGAAACTTGCATAAATATTCACAAAGTAAATGGTTAATTCACATTGGGAAATTATTCAAGACTATCAGCATGCTACCAATGAAGTCATAATACAGTGAAATCTCTCTAGAGCGGCCACTAAATTACATCAAGTATTTTGTGTTAAAGGCAGGTCGCTGCTTAAAGCAATGGGAAAGTAAAACAGAACGCTCCTAGGAGCGTTCTGTTTTACTTTCACCTTGTTTTAAGCGGCCACCTGCCCTAAATACCAACTAATTAGCACAATTTAGTGGCCGTTATAGAGAGGTTTTACTGTCGCTCTTGCTCAAAGTTTGAATCATGATTAGACACTCAGAAACATGACATCTTATATCTGTTCAAATAATTTGAGAATTGGTTATGAAAAGAAATCGAATGGAAAGTATCTATAAATGTATGTATGATTGATGTGTATTGATGATAACCTAATCAACTGTATAGGTTATCCTTTCTGAATAGATTGTATAGAGTGAAGTCTTACTTGATGAATATTCATTTGATTCCACCCTGTAATGAATATTAATTCTAATTTCTTGTATTAAAACATTATTGCCACAGCAAACAATAAATTATTCAATATACAACAGAAAAGCAAGTCAGAACTGACCCTGATCACATAACCCCCACATGAGCTGTCTGATCTGAGTCTATTCTGTGTCTATTCTGCAGAGCTACAGATAAGGGTGCATAACCAAATACTTAAACTGTCATATCTCCATCAAAACCTATACTGTGACCAATCTTTAGAATTGTCTCTTAGAGACGATTCTAAAGAGTATTCACAGTATAGGGTTTGGTGGAGAAATAAAGGAGTTATTCTTGCAAATGTTTTAATTTAGGCATCTTATCTGGAACTCTGTATTCTGTGTCTTTTCTGTTTGCTCAGATAGAAGTACCAGGTACAGGTTTAATAACGTAAGCAGTAAACTTAAAAACAACACAAAATAAGCACAAACATTGCAAAATGATAGCTACAGAAATCTCATTAATTACATCAAACAAAAGTAGAACAAACTTCAATAACACGATACCCCTTACATTATGGCATCTCTGGACATACTAAGAATCAGGAAATAGGACAAAAGCTGATGAATGCAATCTCAGTTCAAACACCAAATTGTCAATTGAGTGGCTGACATTGATCTTTCAAATTAACAAGAGTACCGCAAGCGGGCACAACACTCGTCTGTCGTCATTGTCAAGATGAACATGCATAGCAAAAATGAAGGTTGTAAATGAAAAATTGAAGAAGTTATGGTCAATGTTAAGATTTCGGACGAAGACGACAACAAGGACGACACCGATGACGCGGACGCCGGGGTTACGACAATAGCTCGTGATTTCTTCAAAACAGACCAGCTAACAGAACCTCAAAGGTACCTAACATTGTGGTATGTTTCAGAAGTATTTTTGGTACTCAAGAGTTTGTCTTATCAAATTCAAAATCAAATTCAAATCTAGAAAAAAATCTTTGCTGATGTGACAGGTAACTAGAATCTAATCAATTTTTAAATCATATTTAACAACATTTGTAAAGTAGCTCACTCAATATAGGATATATTCAACTTCAATTTGAAAATAGCACTACGCGTTATCATGTGTAATATTGATATATAATGAGCATTTTGTAATACGAAAAGATGCTTTAAAATGGTCATCTTGTATATTAGTGTATGTTAAAGATACAAATCCTTTTTTCTCAATTAGTAAACATGCAAATTAAATATACAAATAAAACAAATAAACTGAAAAACTTGAAAAGCTGTAATATTAAAGCAAAGCAACATAAAGTAGATGCAAGAACTGTTCCAGAGAAAATTGGGCACCAGGATATTTGGAAACATTGTAGGTCAAGATCAGCTGTTTCCAGCGCAGCACCTTATCATGGTCTGTACTGTCTGACATGGTATTTCATCTACAGTAAATGTAAAAACGTCTGTGGCTACAGTAATCCTTTACTTCAAAGATACACCTTTTAATGCCTATTTAACCCATTCCTCCATAGGCTATTTTTAGACCCAATTAAAAGTGTGTAGTTTTGAAACCATTGTGATAAATAGAGCATCACAATAGTTTCATAAAGTGATTTTTACAGATGCTTAGAAAGGCGTACTTATGGAGGAAAGTGTTAATGTCTAATCGAGGTCTAAAATGTTTGCTTATAAAATAATAAAGACTTGACTAAAGAATTTCACTTGTTCATTGCCATCATCAAAAATCAGTGAATCTCTATGAAGTAATGATTTCTTGTATAAATATGCAGAAGAGAATCAAGGTCTACACTGATATCAAATGTCCATGTGCCCTTTGTCTAGAGATATGCAATATACGATAAATAATGCACACAGGTAATCTCAAAACACAAAATCAAAATATTTACACCAATTGTATCCCATATCAACAACAATTGATAATGGCACAAGCGATACTTCTGGAATGAAAACAAAACACTTGACAATAGCATTTAAGGTGAATGAAAACAAAACAAGAAACATTTGAGCAAAACTACCACGGTCAATTGCTTGTTTCCCCGACATTCTAATGTCTCACAGCTGTACAACATAACAACACCAATACAAACCTACAAGAATAATTGTTTCTTTCCCAACATTCAAATGTCTCACAGCTGCATTACATAACAAACTCCAATACAAAACTATCCAGAACAATTGTTCTTCCCCGACATTCCAATGTCCATTTTAAATTTTGGATCAGGCCTGCCAGTCGTATTACATGACACATTCTTATAGAACAATTACTTTTTTCCCCACGTTCTGTCATTTTCGACCAGGCTTGACAGTTGTGTTATACAACAAACTCCAATACCAAACTTACTACAGTAAAACCTTTCCCTGTTCTGTGTTTATTCCAAATTTTGATACCTAATGAATATTTATGGACAAAATAGTTATAACTAAATATGGAAGGTGAAGCGTAGAAACAGATCTTTCAAAGTCCATTAGCAAACAGAGCTGACCCTGATCAGATGGCTCCTATAGGAGCTGTCTGATCTTGGTCTACTCTGTTTGCAAATGTGTGAAATCACGTTTAGATGAAGGAAAGGGTTAATGTTTATGATGGCCAATGAACAAAAGAAGCGTTTGACATTTCAGAAACTGTAGAGAAACTATATACAGAAACCCCTCTAATGTGACCACTTAATAAACATCCATTGGTGTCGTTTAAAGCAGGTGGTTGCTTAATGCAGGGCAAAAGTAATGCAGAAAGCTCCTCTAGGAGCTTTCTGCATTACTTTTGTCCTGCATTAAGCTACCACCTGCATCTAGCTCTCAGAATTATACCTCTTTGAGGTGGTCGCATTAGCGGGGTTTTATTGTAATTCAATAAGCAAACAGAGCAGACACTGATCAGATGGCTCCTATAGTCTACTCAAGGCATAACTCAGTCACTATGCTGGCTAAGATTAAGGTCTGTGTTATATGTGACCCTTGACATGATAATCACTTGTGTACATGCAGTAGAGACTAGTTTTCAAGGTTAATCAGTTCCCCAATTTAAATGGCCTTTCAAACAGTAGACCCAGATCAGGGTGCCTCTGAAGCAGCAGTCTGATCATGGTCTGCTCTGTTTGCTTATAGCATGATGTAGATTATACCATGAAAATGTAGTTACAATAGTTTCACTTCTAATGCCAGAGAATGTAGTTACAATAATTTCAAACTTCTAATATTAGAACATGTAGTTACAATAGTTTCAAACTTCTGTCAGAGAATGTAGTTACTATAGTTTCACACTTTAAATGTCAGAGAATGTAGTCACAATAGTTTCACACTTCTAATGTCAGAACATGTAGTTACAATAGTTTCACACTTCTAATGTCTGACAATGCAGTTACAACACTTTTGCACTAGGCCCTCATATTGGAAAGATATATGTAGTGCTATTCATCAAAGATTGTGATTAACCCTTCACTCCATGAATATTCATGTGAAAAATAATGTATGTATTAACTTAGCCCTTTCCCTCATATAAACGTGTTTTCACGCATTTGCAAACAGAGTAGACCCAGATCAGACGGCTCCTAGAGGAGCCGTCTGATCAGGGTCTGCTCTGTTTGCTAATGGAATTTGATAGATCTGATTCTATACTTTCTAAAATGGCTACAATGTTCCACTTTCCATATTTCATTATAACAGTTTTGTCCATGAATATTCAGTATGTATCGAAATATGTAATAAACACAGAACAGGGAAAGGGTTAATATCTATAAATCACCATATAATCAATAAACGGTTTGGCTCCTGGTGAAAACTAGGATAAGATCTATATACTTCTATAAACAAACACAGCAGATCCTGATCAGACGGTTCCTACAGGAGCCGTCTTATCTGGGTCTACTGTGTTTGCATATGTGTATCTATGGAGTAAAGGGTTATGTGATATTTAGAGGTATGACCTTTGTCATTAAAGCACTGGTTACATACACATCATGATATATGTACAAAATGTCATAACTAATAACAGCCAACTGTTCTTTTTTCAACAACCATGGGACAAAGAGCTCTTGTATATTGGTACAGAGTGTTCACCTAAACTAGCGAATGCATTAGAATATGGCATCTAATCAGGATATACACTGTTTATCATTCAAAGGCAAAGTCAATTGTTTGCAAGATAATGCTATGAACAGTGAAGACACCGACCAAATGCCCTTTTCTATCTTTGGGGCTCTGATTCAATACATTATCTTGTCTAAGTCTACATTTGAAAAGCCATGTGACACTTGTTCCCATAATGCTGTTCATTCTCTAAAGTGAACACTTTATAAATAAACAAGTGTCTCTAAAGGTAGGTGGCTGCTTAACCCTTTCCCTCATACAAACACCTTTTAATGCACTTGTAAACAGAGTAGACCAAGATCAGATGGCTCCTATAGGAGCGGTCTAGTCAGGGTCTGCTCTGTTTGCTTACGATATGATATAGATATCATTCTGCAGTTTTTGCCAAATGCCAAAAATTCCTTTGTTTATTTACCATTATGAAAAACGAAACCATTACCAATTCCTTCTCAAATGCAGTTCATGCAAGTCTCTGACCACCATGAATATTAATTATTTTGTTTTTTTAATAGATTAATCTAATTATTGTATCAAAAATATTAAAGAAGGAAATTTATTGCCATGGAAAATAGTAGAGATCTGTAACAAAACAGGTCCTTAACACTTTCAGTGCGGGATACCAGTCACTAACGTCCTTTAAAAACAGTTTATAGACCCGGCTGAGAGGGCTCCTAGAGAACCCTATCAGCAGGGTCTGCACTGTTTGTCATGTGCACTTATCTTAAAATCAAATCAGAGAACATTCACGGTAGGCTTGACCTGTTTCAATTTTAGTCTATTTGAAAAGTCAGCGTTGAAAGGCACAAGGTTTCTGATCCTGACTCTTAGCACGCTACAGGAGATTTTGTGAGACTGAGTCATTGAAACTAACCAGTGCCTCATGAAGATCAACAGCTGACTCAGTCATATCTTTTAAAAGAAACAATAGTACATGTATATCTATCTTGAAAATTGACAAAAATGGAACAGAAAAAACAACCAGAAGTCAAGATAAAGTGCGTAAATTAAAATATTTTCAACTGTAACTTCTTTATTTCTCACAAAACCCTATGTTGTGACCACTCTTTAGAATCGTCTCGAAGAGACGATTCTAAAGAGTGGTCACAACATAGGATTTGGCGGAGAAATGACAATTTTAGTACTTCTGTACGCACACTTATCTGTAGCTCTGAAAACTAAAACAAGAAACAAACTATTTGTATAGTACAGACAAGCATACAGTTTAGAGACCTTTCCATAATCATTAACAGTCCAGTCATTTCATTTCTAAACATCACCAATCATTTCATTTCTAAACATCAAACAATGTACAGCATCATCTGATATGCAAACAGTGCAGACCAAAAATATATACAGTAAAACCGATCTATAACGGCCACTAAATTCTGTTAAAGGCATTTCGAAAGGAATGTTGACCCATTAACCCCATGCTGTGTATTTTGGGACCCGACTGTCAGGTATCTGATACACAAATTGATAAGGCGGGCTACCATCACAGAGGATCAATGTATAATTGCATAACTTTATCTCTTATGGCTATGGACCCTGACTGGACACTGCAGGAGCCCAGCTGGATACTGTGTATATAGGGGGGGTCACTTATATAAGGAGCTTTGAAATGCCTTTAATTATTTGGTATTCAGGGCAGGTGGCTATAGGAGCGTTGTTTTACTTTCACCTTGCTTAAAGCAGCCACCTGCCTTTAACACAAAATAATTGATGTAATTTAGTGGCCGTTGTAGAGAGGTTTTACTGTAGCTTCTTCATTGGCCAACAATTTTTGAGACTACACTGTTGTATATGCCAGCACAATCACACCTTACATTAAAATGGTTAAGATAGATTATATTTGGTGTAACAAAGAAAATTCCCACGGTACAACAAAATGATATGTATGTGTATATGGCCTTTGGTTAGTGCCAACAATATAATAATACAGTAACAGTACTGTATAACTTCTTTAATTAATTAACCCATTCCCTCATATCGATGCCTTCTGTAAAAATCACGTTTCAGAATTACACAATTCTAAAATTTCCCATTTCTCTAGTAATTTTATTCAAAGAGGTTGGGTCTAAATATAGCCTATGAGGTAATGGGTTAAAGCAGCCATTTACTAGATAAACACAGGGGTGCCTCCTAGTGAGAACCTGCATAACCCTTTACTCAACTACGCCTTTGCAAACAGAGAAGACCCTTCTCAGATGACTCCTATAAGAGCCTTCTGATCAGGGTCTGCTCTGTTTGCTTATTATATAATATAGATATGATACTATACTTTCTGCCATGGCCAAAAACCCCTGTGTCCATGTACTATTGTAACATTTAACATAATTAATATTCATGACGTCATTATTGCTTCAATAAATATTCATGGACATGGAGTAAAGGGTTAAGAGACGTTTGAATGTTCTATTTTTACTGTATACAATATAACCCCTCTAATGCGACCACATAACCAATAAACATGGGTCTCTTTATAAGCAGGTGATTGCTTAATGCAGGACAAAAGTAAAGCAGAAAGCTCCTAGAGGAGCTTTCTGCATTACTTTTGTTCTGCATTAAGCCACCACCTGCATCTAGCACCCAGAATTATACCTCTTAGGTGGTCACATTAGCGGGGTGTTACTGTACAATAACCTTTGTACAATAGCTCCCGCTTTCTCTGTTGATTCTATCACAAAGCACAGAAAACTCAACACGGACAGATAGACTGACAGGCAGAGCCAAAGTCAGGTCTCCCTGCATAAACAATAGAATTGAATTTCTGTTCAATAAATCACAAAATATTTCATCTTAACAAAGAATGACTATATCTACTTTCTCTAACTCCTATTTTTGTTCTGACCAAGAAAACTATATTTTTTTTCTCGTACATCCGTTTCAATATATTGAATCAACATAATATTAAATAAAGTCGCCATGATCAATGCATTTGTTTAGGAATGTGGTCCTTGTTGATAAAATAACTAATCTAATTCCCATTTGATTAGGATTTCAATCAAGTCACCATCATCTTCTCAAGCAAATATATCCATGATCCTTTGCAGATGGTGTTTACCAAAATAGTTCATTCCTGAATTATTCTTTGAAGGTGTTGTACAACAGTACTCTTGAAGCTGACAGACAGTGTAAGGACAATCCTTTCTAATCATCTTTCAAAACTATTTGAATAAAACAGAATGATAAACAATAATTCAAACATCAGCGTTGGTTCCAGCAAATTTTTTAATATATATCTTCCTGCTTCATCTGTATCCATAGTTATGTTGAGATTCACTAATAGCTTGTAGAATATAGACTTGTTACGGTGATTACTAAGAATTGTCACAAAGGCCATAAGGTGTTAGGCAATCACAAGTGGTTCATCATCAGAAAATCCACGGATCATTGGTTCATCTTCTGCATCTGTAATAAACAGGAACAAAAAAAGATTATAAAACAATTGATCTGTGAAAGCATGTATGCCCCCAATGACAGACAACCTATAAATTTGAACTCTGACCTGGAAAAGTAACCTTGACCAACTGAACTGAACATCAAAACGGTTACCTGCTTATCTTGACCAATCACCCTTTCAAATCTGAGGAACCCACATATAAAGAAGGTTGTTGAGTTACTGATCAGAAACCATTTGGTATACCGATGGACCCATCCACTGGCCAATTTGACTGACATATGCATAGCAAAATACACCACCACCACATCAATCCCATTCTCAATACAACAGAGCCTTGATTGTCCTGTATCACATTTACCAAAATTGACCAGTACGCTGTATTTCAGTTTGATAGAAGACCATGTAAGGATCATTCTTATGAAGTTTGATTTAATTCCATTCTGCAGTTAAAAACAGATGTCATTTAAAGAAATTATTCATTGAAATATATCTACAGCTTAAGTGACACACTTATAAGTTCATGACCACCACCTACCTTTTCAGATTTTGTTACTCAAAAACAAGAACAATATCTGACAGTTTTGAATACCGTACTTTGGGAATAACTGGCCGTGGTTAATAATTGGCCTATTTCGCCACCAGGTACGAAAGGGCAAAAATTTAACATGCCAACATATATCCGTGACAAACAAATAACACTTGCTAGCTGATATGTATCTGACCCATTGAACACACACACAGATTATCACCAAAGCGAGACACTACTGTAATTAATTCATGGCAGATACACAAACAGTGATTACAGCGGTATTGCTTGAGCGTTTAATCACTGCTTTCTTGTATAGTTAGTGTGCATGCGCAAGTCAATCATTTACACACACGTCGGAAACAAACAAATTATTTACTTGATATACCTTATACTCACCGTTTTATCCCTGGAATTAGACATGACCGGAAATAGCATTTCCTACTTGTAGTATTTCCGTTTTAACAGTAACAACTTGAATACTTGAAATTAACCAAAGGTAGAATAATCGTTTCTACTTTCGACTCATGTATGTGTTTATTTTTTGCCCCTTTAATCCTGGAATGGCAGAAATTAAACTGACCAAAATAAAACAAGAGCATTTTGAAGCAAAGTGGCGAAAATATCTTGACGCCAATTATTCCAAAAGTATGGTATCCTACTTGCTTTGCACTTAAATCTGCTCTCCTTGATGAGTGGAATGCTATACAAATGAACCTTTCTTAAGTGGAAATCAAAATGAGGTCTAATTATGGGTATGTAAGGCAGGTGGTAGCTTAATGCAGGGCAAAAGTAATGCAGAAAGCTCCTATAGGAGCTTTCTGCATTACTTTTGCCCTGCATTAAGCAATTACCAGGTTTTCAATACTCTAACATTCAATAAATGAATGGCCGCTTAGGCCAGGTTTTACTGTAACCCCTTTTCATTTCAATATCAGAGTTATGTTCTATTACAAAGCATACTGCAACAGACTTACCTAAATCATCCCCTCCTGAGAACGTGGTCGTACCAGACCTGGAATCATAGTGGCTGCTGGCAAAAGCATGGAATGATCTCTGAAGGCGTTTATGGCGAATGATGAAGAATGCAAGGATAACAACTAAGGCCAGTACGACCACAGCCACGGACACAATCATTGCTATTAGGTTGGTCCTTGTCATGCCAAAAGGTGTAGATTCTGGTGGTGAAGGGGTAGCTGAAACTACGAATAAAGCAATACAATAATCTTAATTTGAAGTTTTTGTGAACATTGTACAGCAGCTTATGAATTGGTTAACATCATAGTAACTGCAAATAATTAATACATAAGAATGAAATGGTATAATTGTTTTGGGACAGGGGTATTCAAACAATTGAAGAACCCTTCATCTTTGAAGGGCATCATTATTTCTTATTTCTTCATGGAGTAAAGGATTAACCCTTCGCTTGCTATTCGCGTCAATACAAGTACCCGTAAATAGTGAAGACCCAGATGAGACAGCTCCTGCAGGAGCTGTGTCATCAGGGTCTGCACTATTTATAAGTTGATTGTGCAGCCAATGCACTCCACAACAGTGATTGCACAGCGAGATACTTGTACACAGTGAAGATATATGTTTGCTGATGATTTTTATAATACAGAACTGATATGATTCTACAGTTTCTATCATGGCCAAACATTCCTGTGTCTATATGCTATTATAGCAATTAATCTAGTTAATATTCATGGTGTCATTATTTCCTACATGAATATTCACAGAGTAAAGGGTAATTTGATCCGGATTATCAAATTTAAGGCATTGAAAAAAATTCACTGATTTATATAGAGCAAAGGGAAAAAGGTTTGAAAGTCAGATTAAATGTTTCTTTATCAAAGTCAAACACTTGATTAGTGTGCCAAACAGACTGGATCCTGATAATACATGGAATTATTTGTTGTCTCATTTGGATTAAAAAACTTAAATAAACTTGCAAAGGTTTGTTATTAACCCTTTCTCGCATATCAACTTGTTTTCACACATTTGCAAACAGAGTAGACCCAGATCAGACGGCTCCAATAGGAGCCGTCTGATCAGGGTCTGCTCTGTTTGCTTATGGAATTTGAATAGATCTGTTTCTTTACTTTCTAAAATGGCTACAATGGTACACCTTCCATATTTCATTACTATTTTGTCCATGAATGTTCAGTTGAAATTTGGAATAAACACAGAATAGGGAAAGGGTTAATGTAATATCATAAATTTGTTAACCCTGGCTACCTCATAGGCTATGGTATATACCTTTTTGAATAAATCTGCTGAAAATGATCAGGGTCTGCTCTGTTTGCTAATAAAATTTGATAGATCTGTTTCTTTACTTTCTAAAATGTCTACAATGTTCCACCTTGCATATTTCTTTATAACTATTTTGTTAATGAATATTCAGTAGGTATTGAAATTTGACCTAAATACAGAACAGGGAAAGGGTTAATAGAGAATAGGAAAATTTTACAACTGTGTAATGTTGAAACCACTGTGATAAATAAAGCATTTCGAGGGCTTGGTGCAAAACTACTGGAAGGAGTTACAATAGTTTTGCACCAAGCCCTCGATTTGCTCCAATGGAACAAATGTTTTTGTTATCACAATGGTTTCAAAAACTGACTTTTACAGAGATGTCAAACGGTATCAATTATGAGGGAATAGGTTATAGCTGTGAAGCGTAACAGAATAAAGACAAAGACTTACCTTCAATAGGAACTGATAAGGTGGATGTACTGATTTCACCATAGTACCCATTCACTTTGTTCAACCTCAGTCTGAAGTAGTAGATATTGCCCTCCGGTAGGCTGGAATAGTTGGCCTGCTCTATTTGCGAGTATTTGTAGTGTTTGTAGTTCTTATTTTCTGTACAGTTTTTCACTTCTTTGATGCCATGACTGCACATAAGAATCTCATAACCCTGTAAATGCAAGAATTGCCAATCAAGTTTAACCCTTTCTCTCATATAAAGGCATTTTCACTCATTTGCAAACAAACCCAGATAAGATGGTTCCTATTGGAGCAATCTGATCAGGGTCTGCTTTGTTTGCCAATGGAATACGATAGATCCGTTTCTTTATTTTCTAAAAGGGCTACAATGTTCCACCTTCCAAATTTCATTATAACTATTTTGTCCATGAATATTTAGTAGGTATTGAAATTTGGAATAAATATAGAACAGGAAAACGGCTAACCCTTTCCACCACAAATACACCTTTCTACACCTCTGTAAGAATAGCCTGTTGAAACTATTGTGATAAATAGAGCATTTGCTCCTATAGGGGCAAATGCTCTATTTATCACAATGGTTTCAAACTACAAAATTCTAAAAGTTTTTCTTTTCTCTAGTAAATGCTCCTATTGGGGGGATTCATTCAAAGAGGTTGGGTCTAAAAATAGCCTATGGAGGAAAGTGTTAACTCTACAACCTAATAAACTGTTGGCCGCAAACACAATATGCAGAGTGACTAGACATCTTATCTGGTTATCACAAACAACCTCTAGCACATCTACATCAGAGTGAAACATCTTCAAAGTGACCATGTCACAAGTAATCACAGAAAGCTTTAACTCTTTCTCCAATGAATATTCATGTAAGAAATAATGACATCATGAATATTAATTATATTAATTTTTATTATGACATGAACACAGGAATATTTTGCCAGGGCAGAAACTGTAGATAAATACATATTATTTAATTGATAAGCAAACAGAGCAGACCCTCATCAGAAAACCCCAATAGGAGCCATCTGATTTGGATCTACTGTATGTGCAAAGTTGTAGAAATGCGTATTCATGGAGTAAAACAATAACAAAAACAATGCAGCAAGACCTATATGAACCTATACCATTCATATTCATCCTTTTATTTCAGGTCTATTTATACTAGAGCTCATGAATATCCATTAACTCTTTACCTCACAGGCTATTTTTAGATCCTGCCTCTTTAAACAAATCTACCGAAAAGGAGCATTAACTAGAGAAAACTAGAAACTTCAGAATTTTGTGGTTTGAAACCATTGTGATAAATAGAGCATTTGCTCCTATAGGAGCAAATGCTCTATTTATCACAATGGTTTCACAAAGTGACTTTTACAGAGGCATCAAAAGTCGTCAACATGACGGAATGGTTTAACTGATATTGTATAATGTCCAATGAACAAGGAAACTGTTTTTGACATTTTAGAAACTGTAGGATCAGCCCTGTTCAAACAAGAGTAGACCCTGATCAAGCAGCTCCTACAAGGACCTGTCTGATATGGTTCTACTCTGATGGCAAAGGAATTGAAGACATGAAAATGTGAATCTATTACAGACAGACTAGCAGATTACTTGTGACTGGCTTCTTTGAAGTGTTTTTACGGCATGCATAAATACTTATTCAGCAATTTAACCCTTTTCCCCATATTGACAACTTTTCGTGCATTTGTATGAGCTGCCTGATCAGAGTCTGCTCTGTTTGCTAATGGAAAAATATAGACCTGACTCTGGAGTAACAGTAACAGTATCAGTATCAGTAACAGTATCAGTAACAGTATCAGTAACAGCCTTAAATGTCACAGCCTAAAGTGTAACTACAAAAGCTCAGGTCATGAACAGTGCCATGCAATATTCATCAGGGAAAGGGTTTAATCAAACTGAAGTATTATCCTTAACCCTTTCCTCCACAGGTTATTTTTTAGATACACCCTCTTTGAATGAATCTACCCAAAAGGAGCAATTACTAGAGAAAAGTAAAATTTTAGAATTTTGTAGTTTGAAACCATTGTGATAAATAGAGCATTTGCTCCTATAGGAGCAAATGCTCTATTTATCACAATGGTTTCAAAATGTGATTTTCACAGAGGCGCCAAAATGCATCACTAGGAGGGAATGTGTTAATCAAACTTAAATATTATCCTTATTCTGTCTTGAATTTGCAAACAGCTACCATAGACAGGTCTGTGATAACTTATGCAAACAGATTGGAATTCTAAGGAGACACAGCCTAGCTCAGCTTCTTCTCAGGAAAGGGTTAACATATATAATGTTAATAAATATTGCAACAGTTTCAGCAGAAATAATATTTACTACAGGAAAAGGGTTAAGATATTTACAGTAAATATTTTAATCCTTTTCCTGTTGTTCTAAGATTCCAGCTCAGAGGGGTTTTACTGTACCTAGGTAAACAGTTGGTCACCTCATCTGGATCCAATTTATTTGAAAATCTGACAGCGTTTTTATGATATGTGCAAGAAAACTTGTAGTAGAAGACAATTCTTGCAGATGACAGTAACTTAAAATTCAGAGTCTTTCCTCCATAGGCTATTTTTAGACCCAACCTCTTTGAATGAATCTATCCAAAAGGAGCATTTACTAGAGAAAAGTAAAATTTCAGAATTTTGTAGTTTTAAACCATTGTGATAAATAGAGCATTTGCTCCTATAGGAGCAAATGCTTTATTTATCATAATGGTTTCATAAAGTGACCTTTACAGAGGTGTAGAAAGGCGTATTTATGGAGGAAAGGGTTAAGTCTGAGAATGTTTTGATGATTTCAAGCTGTGATCAGCTGGGTGGGTGGAGAGGGGAGCGAGGAGGCCTGTGGGTTAGGCTGATGAGAGGTTGACAGGAAGAGATTGTGAATTACATATCATAATCATTTGATTGCTGAATTCTTAACCCTTCGCTTGCTGAATTTTAAAATACATTTCTCCTTCTTTACCCATGCCCTGTTGTATAATTACATATATCTTCACTGTGCACACGTATTTCGCTGTACAATCACTGCTGTGGAGTGCATTGATTGCCCAATCAACTTGTAAATAGTGCAGACCCTGATGAGACAGCTCCTGCAGGAGCTGTCTCATCTGGGTCTTCACTATTTACAGGTAGGAATATTGACGTGAATAGCAAGCGAAGGGTGAAACAATTGTCTGCTTCAAATTAATTTCTTTATCATACATTTCTTTCTCTAAAATTGTAATCTGAGACTCCAACAATTTGGAACCTGACAAGATGACAAGTTAGTCTGTGCCTCAACTGGAACTCATCTGGTTCCAAAGTTGATCATGAAAATATCTATTTAGCTCATTTCAGTGGATGTAATGCATCCATATATAGTAAACCCCTCTAAACCCATTACCTCATATGCTATTTTTAGATCCAAACGCTTTGAATATATCTGCCGAAAAGGAACATTAACAATAGAAAAGGAAAAATTTAGAATTGTGTAGTTTGAAACTAGTGATAAATAGAGCATTTGCTCCAGAGGAGCTAATGCTCTATTTATCACAATGGTTTCAGAAAGTGACTTTTACAGAGGCATCAAAAGGTGTCAATATGAGGGAATGGGTTAACCGGAATTCTGATAGAGAACATTTTAAGTACTTTTAGGCGGGAGGCTTGTTAATGCAAGGTTAAGGTCATGCAGAAAGCTCCTCGAGGTGCTTCTGCATGACCTTCACCCTGAATAAGCTGACACCAGTCTCCAAGACCGATATTTATACTAAATCTAATGTACGATTTAGAGGGGTTTTACTGAACAATATCTTGTTGACATGGTGCTATTAAAATTCAAACAACCGAGTTGTGCATTTCTCTCCAAATTCTGTAGTCTTTTTACAATACTCATCACATAAAATAAGTACTTCTTGAAGTAATGCATATCAGAACAATGATATTCTACTGTCAAAAGTCCACTTACATTAAATAGTTTCATTGGCACTTTGTCCTTAGTTGGTGGGTGCCAAATCATGACCTCATTGGCTACCCCAAACTGTAGGTCTATAGGTCCGGCATAAGCAGCTGCAATAAAAACAAAGAGTGGAATCTGAAAAGAGTGACTAATGAACTTCTTTAGATAGGTTTACTTTACACACCCTGTACACACATCTTACACATACACACCCTGTACACACATGTAACATATACACATAATCTGTTAATTATATGAATTTGTCACCTGCTTAGCTAATACCATAATCTGTATAAACAAAAAAAATAATGGACCAATTATCAATATTAAACTTATAAAGGGTTAATTAATGATTTTGAATATTCAAGTTTTGTTTTTTAATATAAATTTTAAATTTTGGCCAAAACGTCATACTTTGAAAAAATAGCTGGCCAAAACATCCAGGCCAAAACATCATAGGCCGAAACATCCGCTGGCCGAAACGTCCTACATTCAACATATACACATCCTGAACACACATCTAACATATACATACATCTAACATATACACACACTGTATACACATCTAACATATCAATACAAGTGCTTTCTGTTCCAATCCTATATTACACTATAAATAGGTCTTGCAAAACAGTATAGACCTAGACCAACATGTTAGAACACAAGATCTGCACATTGTATACAATTTATCTAATTATATAATAAAGCACAGTAAAACCTCTCTATAATGGCCACTAAATTACATCAAGTATTTTGTGCTAACGGCAGGTGGCTGTTAAAAGCAAGGTGAAAGTAAAACAGAACGCTCCTGTAGGAGCGTTCTGTTTTACTTTCACCATGCTTTAAGCAGCTACCTGCCCTAAATACCAACTAATTAACACAATTTAGTGGCCGTTATAGAGAGGTTTTACTGTACAATAAGAATACTGCATGCAGGTGTTAAGGCTTGTCTGTCGAGACATTTTAAGTTTTTTTTTCTTCAGTCCATAAAGCATAATTTTGTAAAAAAAAGAAGCCTAACAGTGTAATGGCCCTTGGTCAAATTGTAGCTCTTGTGATGGTGAAGAAGTGTATGAAGTTTCATAACATTTGCTTGAACAGTTTTAAAAGAATAGGCAACATTAACGTTTTTTCTTAAAGATTAAATAAATAGGTCTCAATCAAAAGTATCAATTGTATTAAGTTTGTAGAACTTATGATTTTTTTTTCCAAATTATGCATTGGTTATCCTACTGTTTATTTCTTTCATTCACTGCAAAAAGAATGTTTAGAGTGAATTGTACCTGTCTGAATCATCATTTGTGTTCAACAGTTATCACATACAATTCATAAATGGCTTTCATAAGTATTGCCATAATTACAAAAAATACACTACTTGATTGAATGACCACTCTCAAACAAAGGTAAAGCCCAGGGTGCGATTATCATGTTACATCTCTTTTCACACCTCGCCGTGTCTACATATAAACTAAAACGTCGGCGACCACGGAAGGTGTGCAAACTGCATTTCGAATACCCTTTTCGTTGAAAATACGCTGAATGGACCGGAAAATTATTTCGTAGAATTTATTTTTTCGTACCATCTATTTTGTTCAATTGGATACAAATCTATATAGAATTAAGAAGAGATGTATTCAGGACCATCAACTTTTTTCATAGGAACGAAAATTTCATTTAATTGGGTTTCAAGTCCAGACTATATTAGCTTAATGCATGATGAGAGATATGCAGAAATCTCATGTAGGAGCTTTGTGCATTACTTTTGTTCTGCATTCTGCAGTCATCTACTTAAAAAACATCAATGTTTATTTATTAACTCTTTGCACGCTAGTGGTGAAACTTGATTACCTATGCAAACAGTTTTGATCCTGATGAGACGCCGCATAATGCGGCGTCTCATCAGGATTCAAACTGTTTGTCATCTTGACCATATTTTTGCATAGAAATAAGAGAAAGTTTATTTTAAGAACTGAAGCAGACGAAAAATTACTTAGCATGCAAAGAGTTAAGTGATCACAATAGACACGCTCTACTGTATTGTAGGTGCTGAAAAGTATCCCACAATGTTGTTCTGCACATGCTGTAAAACTATGATGTAAGTTTAGCTAATAACAGAATCCACTGAATATATAATCTTTCAAACAGAAAAACTCATTACACTTTAATTTTTGACTTAATCCTTCTTGATTCTTGGTAATTATCATGCAAAATGTAAACATTTTTGAAAACAAATTCCTTTACTCTATAAATGCACAATTCTACGCCTTTAAAACAGAGTAAACAGAGATCAGATGACTCCTGTACGAGCCATCTGATCTGGGTTTGCTCTGTTTGCATATGGTTTAATATAGATGTGATTCTACACTTTCTGCCATTGCCAAAAAAAATCAATATTCACAATATCATTATTTCTTCCATGAATATTCAAGAGTAAAGGGTACATTTCTCATGGTACAGCTCGAGTAAAACATTCGACTCGCATCTGGCAGTACTTACGCATTGTAACATTAACCGCCTCAGAGATTCTTGACTTCTTGCTGCTGGTGTTTTTTATTCTGAATGAGTAAGTGGCACCACGTATTAGCTTCTTATAGACAACATACAGAGAATCACTTGTGGTTTTGACATACGGCTGAACCTGGTTCTCTTTGTGGGCAAACACCTCCAGCACATACACCACATACCCCTGAAATGCACAAAATCTACATTATCTCTTCCCTGCACATTTAACACATTCCCTCATAGGTTATTTTTACATCTAACCTCTTTGAATAGATCTACTGAAAAGGAGAATTAATGGAATACGATAGATCCGTTTCTTTATTTTCTAAAAGGGCTACAATGTTCCACCTTCCAAATTTCATTACAACTATTTTGTCCATGAATATGTAATAGGTATTGAAATTTTGGAATAAATATAGAACAGGAAAACGGTTAACCCTTTCCTCCATAAATACACCTTTCTACGCCTCTGTAAGAATCACCTGTTGAAACTACAGTAAGAATCACCTGTTGAAACTACAGTAAAACCCCGCTAATGCGACCACCAAAAAGGGGCATAATTCTGAGTGACAGAGGCAGGTGGTAGCTTAATGCAGGACGAAAGTTATGCAGAAAGCTCCTATAGGAGCTTTCTGCATAACTTTCGTCCTGCATTAAGCAACCACCTGCTTTAAACGGCGTCAGTGGCTGTTTATTAAGTGGTCGCATTAGCGGGGTTTTACTGTATTATGATAAATAGAGCATTTGAATAATCATGTAAGAAACAACGATATGAATATTTATCAGATTAATTGTTAACAGCACATGGACACAGGAAAATTTGGCCATGGCAGAAACTGTAGAATCATACCTATATTGTAGTAAGTAAGCAGAGCATACCCTCATCAGATGACTCCTATAGGAGCCATCTGATCTGGGTCTACTTTGTTAGCAAAAGTGTAGAAATCCCTAAAGGATTCAAAATATAAACATTTCTTGCCAGTGCAAACAGTTGGAATAGTAACTATGATATATAAGCAAACAGAGCAGTGCTTGATTCGGATTTACTCAGTTTGCAAAGGCTTGGAGGGTTTATAAAGAAACTAGAGTTTGTTTTTGAGAAAAACACATGTCTCCTCCAGGTACCCCGCACCCATAAGAGGAATGAACGTTGTAACCAATGAAAACACTGCAGCAGTTCCACAGGTAAGAACATCAAACTATGGGCTTGGCTCCTTCCGCTCTGGCGCTGCAAGACTTTCGAATTCCATGCCCCAGCATTTCCCGGATGAGGTAAATTTTAACCACTTCCGAAGTCTTGTGGCGTCCTGGGGGCGGTGTCTGTAGTTTCTGTTCTGATGTTACACAAATTTTTATTTCATTTACTCCAGCATGACCCCTGTGATGTTTTGTTTGCTTTTTAATTTTTTATCGCAATTATACTTTTTCTTAAATTGTTTATCATGTCTTAGTGTGTGCAACCCCTTGCTATGTGCTAGTTAAACTGCTTTTATTTATGCTTGCTGTTGCTTATGCTGATGATATATGTCTCTGTTTTCTTCAATCCACTCCATGTTAAATATTCATAAATTTTCACAAATAGATATTCTCAAATTTAACTTTTCCGATATTCAAAGCTTTGCAAAGCAATTAAAACTTGATGAGGGACAGTGAGGATCCTGACCAGGCAGCTCATATGGGTGCAGCCAGGGAATGATCAGCTCTGTTCACTAAAGTCATTTCTATATACAATCACTTAATGATTTCAACTTTATGTGCCATTGAATATTTATGCTCTGGTTTATTTATTGATCGCTATTTGCTTGATGCTTTTGCTCATCTTCTTTGCTGTTGAATGCAAATTTATTTATTATGTTGAAGATGCTAATTAATTTATGGTAAGAATTGTCTGCGATATACTCTTAAACAATCCAACTTGTATTTGGACACAATATGATTATAAGAGAGTACTTTTAATGCAGTCATGATATATGGAATGTTTAAATATTTAAGAGAAGTTGTTTACAACTTTTTAGAGCTCTTAGCTCAATTTACAGACCGTTCTTCCCTTTAACATATGTATATGAATATGTCTAATTGCTTTTATGTTTCCAGAAATGTTCAGTTTATAAATTTTATTACTGTAATTGTTAAATTTGTATGTTGATGTCGGTCAATAGCTATACATAGCTAATGTTTACATGTTGTAATTATCAAACCGACTCTAAATAAAAATTTGAATCTTGAATCTTGAAAAGAGATGTGTTTTAACAACTATTATGATAATCAAGCTTAATTCAAAATCACATGACCACCTTCACATATAGATTTCACATATAGATTGGTTGTGCATCACATATAGATTAGTTATCTGTTATTTATTTTTGTAGACATCTATAAACACTAGTTTTCCCTATAAATTTCATATTTGAAAAAAATCCAAACTTCTGTCAAAATTGTTGTAGCCCATATTCCAATCCACATGACCATCCTCACATATAATTTGAATGAAAACTCTTACATAGTATAGGAGGAGTTTGCTGCACAAGACGTTTTCGCTATTACTCTACATAAGGAAAAACTCCAAAGGGTCATAACTTCTATAAAAATTATTGCAGCCAAAATTCCAAACCACATGACCATCCTCACATATAGCTGGTTTATATGTAAAAGATTGAAGTAAATCCGTCAAATAGTATAGGAGGAGTTAGCTGCACAAGATTCCTCACATATAGCTGGTTCATATGTAAAAGTTTGAAGTAAATCCCTCAAATAGTGTAGGAGGAATTAGCTGCACAAGATTTTTTTGCTATATATTCTATACAAGGAAATTAGTGTTGGCGCACAAGATGTTTTCACTATATATTCTATATAAGGAAAATAGTGTTGGAGGAGTTAGCTGCACAAGATTCTTTCGCTATAAGGAAAAACTACAAAGAGCCATAACTTCTGTCAAAATTGTAACCACATGACCATCCTCACATATAGCTGGTTCATATGTAAAAGTTTGAAGTAAATCCCTCAAATAGTGCAGGAGGAGTTAGCTGCACAAGATTGTTTTGTTATATATTCTATATAAGGAAAAACTACAAAGGGCCATAACTTCTGTCAAAAATTTTGCAGCCAAAATTCCAAACCACATGACCATCCTCACATATAGCTGGTTCATATGTAAAAGTTTGAAGGAAATCCCTCTCATAATGTAGGAGGAATTAGCTGCACAAGAATTTCAACAGACAGACGGACAGACAAACAGACCGACGGATGGATGAAAGGACGGACGGACAGACAGAAAGCACAACATCAATATGTCTCCCTCCCCTAAAGGGGGGAGACATAAAAAGGTAAGACTTCTTCGACATTATAATGACAACAGCGACTATGTAGGTATATACTTATACCTATATTCATCCTTACCGTGGGTGCAATATCTTCTAGACAGCCGGGGGTCCAGGTCAGATTGACTGATGTTGGGCTTACAATATGAGTCCTCAGGTTCTCTGGAGGAGCCAACTCATCTACAAAACAAATCAACAGACTTATGTCACAGTAAACTTAACTCTTTGCATGCTAAGTAATTTTTGGTCTGCAACAATTGTCTGCTTCAATTCTTAAAATAACTTTTCTCTAATTTCTTTGCAACATATGATCATGGTGACAAACAGTTTGAATCCTGATGAGACGCCGCATTATGCGGCGGCGTCTCATCTGGATCAAAACTGTTTGCATAGGTAATTGCAGTTTCACCGCTAGCGTGCAAAATCCATGCAAAGTTATCATGTTATCAGGACTGTCAGATAATGCAACATACCAAATATCAAAGGTCTATGCCTTACAATTTCAGAGAAGACTTTTAAGGATTTTTAAGAGAAGAAGATTTTTTAAGACTTTCCTATGAAAGACTGATATGCCCCGGGGCGGGGCCATTTTCAACCAAGGGGACATAAATTTGAACAATCTTGGTAGAAAACTATTAGATAACGCTACATACCAAATATTAAAGGTCTCGGCCTTACAGTTTTGGAGAAGACGATTCTTAAAGATTTTCATATGAAAAACTGATAAGTCCCAGGGCGGGGCCATTTTTGGCCCAGGGGTAATAATTTGAACAATCCTGGTAGAAAACCGTTAGATGATGCTACATACCAAATATCAAGGGTCTAGACCTTACAGTTTTGGACGAGAAGATTTTTAAAGATTTTCCTATGAAAAACTGATAAGCCCCAGGGCGGGGCCATTTTTGGTCCGGGGATCATAATTCGATTAATCTTGGTAGAGGACCATTCGATAATGCTACATACCAAATATCAAAGGTCTATACCTCATTATTTAAGAGAAGAAGATTTTTAAAGATTTTCCTATGAAAAACAAATAAGCCCCAGGGCAGGCCATTTTTGGCCCGGGGGTCATAATTTGAACAATCTTAGTAGAGGAGCAGTAGATCATGCTACATACCAAATATCAAAGGTCTATGCCATACAGTTTCAGAGAAGAAGATTTTTAAAGATTTTTCTATGAAAAACTGATAAGCCCTGGGGCAGGGCCATTTTTGGCCCGGGTGTCATAATTTGTACAATCTTAGTAGAGGACCATTAGATCATGCTACATACCAAATATCAAAGGTCTATATCTTACAGTTTCAGAGGAGAAGATTTTTAAAGATTTTCCTATGAAAAAACTGATAAGCCCCGGGGTGGGGCCATTTTTGGCCCGGGGGTCATAATTTGAACAATCTTAGTAGAGGAGCATTAGATCATGCTACATACCAAATAGCAAGGTCTATGTCTTACAGTTTCAGAGAAGAAGATTTTTAAAGATTTTCCTATGAAAAACTGATAAGCCCCGGGCCGGGGCCATTTTTGAGCCCAGGCGTCATGATTTGAACAATCTTAGTAGAGGATCATTAGATCATGCTACATTCCAAATATCAAAGGTCTAGGCCTTACAGTTTCAGAGAAGAAGATTTTTAAAGATTTTCCTATGAAAAACTGATAAGCCCCCAGGCGGGGCCATTTTTGGCCCAGGAGACATAATTTGAACATCTTTGTAGAGGCTATTAGATCATGCTACATACCAAATATCAAAGCTCTACGCTTTGTGGTTCCAGAGGAGAAGATGTTTAAGTAAATTGTTGACGCCCGCACGTACACATGACGCACATACGCATGACGCACGACGCCGGACACAGGATCATCCCAATAGCTCACCTTGGCACTTTGTGCCAGGTGAGCTAAAAATTCAATCCATTACATCATAGACTGCTTTTAGACCCAATCTCTTTGAATAAATCTGCTGATAAGGAGCATTTACTAGAGAAAAGGTTTGTTTTTAACAATTGTGTAGCTTTGAAACCATTGTGATAAATAGAGCATTTGCTCTATGGCAGCAAATGCTCCATTTACCACAATGGTTTCAAAAAGTTACTTTTACAGAAGCATCAAAAGGCGTCGATATGAGGGAATGGGTTAATTATAATAGCTGACAGAAACCTAAAGAAAGACTTACCATTGGCTGTCTGAATCGCAGCAATCTGAGAGACTGTACAATTGGACTGTGAGACCCTGAAGTGGTAACCCTCACAAGCGAGAAGTTTGTCTATTACAATATATGGTTGCTTCGTGGAGACCCTTTTCGCCAACTTCAACAGCTTATGATTATACATATCCTCTGACTTGATGGCATAGAAAACAGTAACTGCCTGTAAAAGAAGTTAACTCTGTACTTCATTTTCACTACATTTCCAAACAAAGTATATATCATTTTATTAACCCATTCCCTCATAGGCTACTTTTAGATCCAACCTCTTTGAATAAATCTACCGAAAAGGAGCAGTAAGTTGAGAAACGGATTTTTTTTAGAATTTTGTAGTTCTGAAACCATTGTGATAAATAGAGCATATGCTTTTACACAGTGACTTTTACACAGGCTTAGAAAGGCATATTTAAGGAGGAAAGGGTTAAGAAACAAACTGTTCAACAGTTCACTTTATATATACTCATGTTTATGCTTTTGTAAACAAAGTAAACAATAAGTACTAACCCTTTGAATATTGAATTTTTAAGGTGGAATGGCCTGTAACTATTTAACCCTTTCCTTCATATAAACCCCTTTTCAGTTCTCTTCAGAGTAGACCAAGATAAGACGGCTCCTGTGGGAGCCATTTGATCAAGGTCTGCTCTGTTTGCTAATGGTATTATATAGATATGGGTCCATGCTTATAAAGCTCTTTAGTTGAGTCTGAGTTCGTTCTCAAGCCTTTGATTGGTCAGATTTTAGTTCTCAAATCTGACCAATCAAAAACTTGAGAACGAACTCAGACTAAACTAAAAGTTTTATAAGCATGGACCCAGTTTTTACAGTGTCTACAAAAGCAAAAATATTCTGTATTCATATTCCATTATAAAAACTAATGTCAATAATATCAATGACATCATTATTTCTCACTTGAATATTGAACAGCTACAGGGTTAAGTATAAAATTCATTCTTCAGTAAGAAAGACCAAGAAAGTCCATTATCACCAAGTCAGGTAGAAAGCTGTCACAATGTTTAGTGTAGCCGAGTGGAGACTGTGGTGAAACGGTTGATACGCTTTAGACTGTTTGGCTTGGCAGCTCAGTCGGTAGAGTGTTAACATGGTAGGCCAGAGGCCTTGTGTTCAAACCCAGCCCAAACACCATGTTACATTTAACATCATGAGTATTAATAAGATTATTTTTTTTATAATGGCTTATGAACAGATGACATTTTGGCTCAGGAAGAAGCTGTAGAATCAGATCTATATTACACTATAAGCGAACAGAGCAGATCCTGATCAGACGGCTTCTATAGGAGCCATCTGATCTGGGTTTACTCTGTTTGCAGATGCGTAAAAATGTGCTTACATAAGGGAAAGGGTTAATATTCTTTATCTGAATTGTTATATTGGCAAATAAACATGGGAAGTTCAGGCAGAAACAGTATGTATATTATTTTATATGCAAACAGAGCAGACTCTAATCAGACAGCTCCTACAGGAGCTATTTGATTTGGGTCTACTCTGTTTGCAAAGGTGTTAAAAAGAGAATCTATGAAGTAAACCCTTAACCCTTTCCCTCATACAAACGTGTTTTCATGCATTAATGCAAACAGAGTAGACCCAGATCAGACGGCTCCTAGAGGAGCCGTCTGATCAGGGTCTGCTCTGTTTGCTAATAGAATTTAATAGATCTGGTTCTCTAGTTTCTAAAATGGCTACAATATCCAACCTTCCATATTACATTTTGACTATTTTGTCCATGAATATTCAGTAGGTATTTAAATTTGAAACATACACAGAACAGGGAAAGGGTTAAGTAGTCACTTTAACCCATTCCCTCCTACTGATGCCTTTTGAAATCTTTGTAAAACTCTTTTTATGAAACCATTGTGATAAATGGAGCATTTGCTCCATATGAGTAAATGCCCCAATTATCACAATGGTATCAAAACTACACAATTCTAAAAATTCCTTTCTCTATTAAATGCTCATTTTCGATAGATTTATTAAAAGAGGTAGGATATAAAAATAGCTAATGAAAGTAATAGGTTAAAGAGGCTCAACTATAAGGTAAGAACATTTAACTTACATTTGATTTGTCGGCTCCCTTTGGTAATGTCCAGGATACATTGACCTTTGTAGGACCAATCAGATCCAATGTTAGATTGGCAGGTGCTTGATCTTCAGGCCCTGAAAAAGTCATGTATTACATCAACATTTAATACTATATTATACTCTGACATCAAGTTCCTATAGTCTCCAATAATGATACAAATGTTACACACTTTATATGAGCTCTGACATCAAGTTCCTATCGTCTCTCACTAGGATTCAAATGTTACACAATCTATATGAGACATCAAGGTCATATGGTTTCTCATTTGGTTCCAAATGTTACACCTTCTATATGTGACATCAAGTTCATATGGTCTCTCATAAGGATACAAATGTTACATATGTTACTGGTGTACGAGACATCAAGTTCCTATGATCTCTCATGAGGATACAAATGTTACATACATTATATGAGACATCAAACTTATGGTCTCTGACAGTGACTAGGATACAAATGCTACACACTGGCAATGCTGAAGGAAAATGTTGTTTTAAAGCAGCAGCAGACGAAACTAGTTTTTCAGATGAAAACTATTCAATGCTGAAAACGATATTGCATGTATGCCAGGACTATGACAAATTTGGTTACATAGTGTAGATTAAAGGATCTATAGTTTGTATACCACTTGCAACTCCATTAGTTTGACCTAAGTTACCATAAATGTATGAACTTAACTTAACCCTTTCCTGTATGTAAATACCTTTTCACGCCTATGCAAACAAAGTAGACACAGAGCAGACGGTTCCCATAGGATCTGTCTTATAAGTCTGCTCTGTTTGCTTATGAAATCATAATAGACTCTACTAATACCAAACACTCCTATGTACATATGCCATCATAAAAATTCAGCTAATAAATACATGTACAGTACATTCACCTTGCTTTAAGCAGACACCTGCCTTTAACGCAAAATACTTGATGTAATTTAGTGGCTGTTATAGAGAGGTTTCACTGTATTTATGATTTCATTCTTTCTTACATGAATATTACACAGGGAAAGGGATCATTAACCCTTTCCCTGTTGTATAATCATGCAAGTAATAATGACGTCATGAATATTAATAAGATTTTATTTTTTATAATGGCATATGAAAACAGGGCATTTTGCCTCAAGCAGAAGCTGTAGCATCACATCTATATCATACCATAAGCAAACAGAGCAGACCCTGATCAGACAGCTCCTATAGGAGCCGTCTGATCTGGGTATACTCTGTTTGCAGATGCGTCAAAATGTGCTTACATAAGGGAAAGGGTTAACAAAGGATGTGAGTGAGGTGACAGGGTAATCTAATACTTCAAGTACATACCAGAGATCCAGACAAGATTTAAACAGTTTCAACAATATTTCCTTCATTTCTCCACCAAATCCTGTACTGCTCCACACAAGAGAGTGGTCACAGTAAATGGTTTGGATAAGAAATGATGATTTTAGTATTTGGGTACAGATCTTTATCTGTAGCTCTTACATACACACGTATTTTGCATCCTTACCCTTTGTTTTGGAAGAGATCCCTATTGTCTGTCCACGGCCAAGCTTTTCACTGTGGGGTGTTACCATAAAGTGATAGTATGTCCCTGAGCACAGGTTATTCACTGAAATATATATTAAATAATCAATACATACGTACAAGTATATGACAGTGAAAAAACACAATAACAACAGCACTGTTGCCACTGATGTACATGTAGATGATCTCAGCACAATGTTTCTTGCCTGGATTAATTGGCGTTTGCAAATTTGTGTAATGGATTCACTGAGTTTAAAATTTTCCTTCTTGTTAATTATAAAGTCAACCTAATAACCATTATATTTGATTTGTTGTGGTCATTTTGCAACTAGTTTTACTGCTAAACATTAGACCAAAACATCATGATCAAAATAAACCAGGTGCCTAGTATAGTACAGTAGAACCCCTCTAATGTGACCACTAAATGAATAAACATGGGCGACTTTATAAGCAGGTGGTTGCTTAATGCAGGACAAAAGTAATGCAGAAAGCTCCCATATTAAGCTTCCATCTGCATCTAGCACCCAGCATTATACCTCTTTTAGGTGGTTGCATTAATGGGGTTTTACTGTATATACAGTCTTAACCATTTTACTCAATGAATATTCATGTATGAAATATTGCTATCATGAATATTATTTATATTAAAATCCTTTCCCTCATATAAACGTGTTTTCACGCATCTGCAAACAGAGTAGACCCAGATCAGACGGCTCCTAGAGGAGCTGTCTGATCAGGGTCTACTCTGTTTGCTAATAGAATTTAAAAGATCTGTGTCTTTACTTTCTAAAATGGCTACAATGCTCCATGTTCCATATTTCATTATAACCTTTTTGTCCATGAATATTCAGTAGGTATTGAAATTTGTAATAAACACAGAACAGGGAAAGGGTCAACTGTTACAATAGCACATGGACACCGGCATCTTTGTACCTGAAAGAAACTGTAGAATCATATCTGTATCATAAGCAAACAGCAGACCCTGATCTGACAGCTCTTACAGGATGCTGGAACCATCTCGAGGGCTTGGTGCAAAACAATTCTAACTCCTTCTTTGTGAAGGAGTTAGAATAGTTTTGCACCAAACCCTCGATCTGATCTGGGTCTAAATCCGTAATGTGACCATCTGTATCTGACTGTACTAATTGATCAAGCAGTAATTTACCCTATAATAATGACTAGTGATGACCACTCACTGCTTCAATCATCATAAAGCCATTATAATGCCAATGAAGTACGGTAACATGTTTTGCCAGATTTACGATACACCTGACTGCTTTCCAGCAAGTCGTAATAGCCTTCCATTGTTTATTGAGAGAAGGTGTTTAGATCAACAAGGGAGACAAATTAGGGGATCAAACTGTTTGTGAGTGCGGGAATATTTGGTCATCCAATCACAGTCTCATAAGCTATCTAAGCCTAATTACGGTAGGTGTATATTCTGGTTCTCTACTTGAAATAATGATATCAAACTACATGAACTTTCGCTTTCTATGATCACAAAGCTAGACTGATACAGATGAGACCTACATTGCTGACCATAAGTAAGCACATGTTTTTATATTTAGTACTTATCATATTCAATGCACATTGAAATCAGGATAATGAAGATTATAACGATTTTATCCAAGTTTTGAATCATATGAGAATGAGTTGTCTCTGAAGGAGCAGTGAGAAAGGTCACTTGCCTTTGCAAACTTAAGTCAGTGCTGTAGAATAATGCAGTAATTATTTAATTTCAGATGAATTATAAATATCGACTAAATCATAGAAATTTTCAATAACTTTTATTATAATATTTACAGTAAAACCCCACTAACCCGGAATTCTAGTTGAGAACAATTTTGATACTTTTAGGCAGGTGGCTGCTTAATGCAGGGTGAATGTCATGCAGAAAGCTCCAAGTTGCTGCTTAATGCAGGGTGAATGTCATGCAGAAAGCTCCTCTTGGACTTTCACCCAACATTTAGCTGCCACCTGTCTCCAAGACCAATATTTATACTAAACTGAATGTCCAGTTTAGAGAGGTTTTACTGTACAAGACCACTTTTGGTCAGTCCCTAAGGTGGGTTTAGCACAGGGGTTTTACTGTACAAGACCACTTTTGGTCAGTCCCTAAGGTGGGTTTAGCAGAGGGGTTTTACTGTACAACACCACTTTTGGTCAGTCCCTAAGGTGGGTTTAGCAGAGGGGTTTTACTGTACAAGACCACTTTTGGTCAGCCCCTAAGGTGGGTTTAGCAGAGGGGTTTTACTGTACAAGACCACTTTTGGTCAGTCCCTAAGGTGGGTTTAGCAGAGAGGTTTTACTGTACAAGACCACTTTTGGTCAGTCCCTAAGGTGGGTTTAGCAGAGAGGTTTTACTGTACAAGACCACTTTTGGTCAGTCCCTAAGGTGGGTTTAGCAGAGGGGTTTTACTGTTATTTCCAGTCATCATAAATTCTGGGATTGTGATTGGCTGAGACCGTCCACATGAAAGGGGTGAAGAAACTATACACCCCGTTTGATACGAGGTGTACTCAAATCAAATTTGTCACGTGACTGTTTCATCATTGATTCGCGTAAACAAACTCAATTTCTGAGTTTATAAGGCGGTTATTTCCTGTGAAATAAATGGAATTAATTCATAAAAACTGTCTAGCATCTACACACATGGATGAAAACAACTTATGTACCAATTACATGTTTGTATCTTACTTCTTTTGATTTGCCCAATTATCCCAAAACTTGTTTACTTACAGCATGTGCAAATCAGCGCGTTGGTTTGAGTGACGTCAGATGTCATTTTTGAGTCAGGTCTTTATTGTAAACTTTGACAAATCGCAAGCGCTGTAAGTAAACACGTTTTTGAGGGATTAAATATACAGAATTTCGTTAGGTTATGCATCTATCCTTTCATGTAATGGACCTAGACTGGAAATAAATTTGTTACACAATGTTTCTGCAGGGTGTACAGGTTTGTATAATGGTTTTGGATTCCGTATTTCCTTCACGTTTCGCTCAGGAAATACAGAATCCAAAACTGTCATACAAAACCGTACACCCTGCTGAAACACTGTGTAACTAATATTATTCAGTTGTATTATTTACCTGTGTTGGAGAATTCCTTGGTTGTTATACTGTGCTCGCCCAAAGTGTCCCAATACTCTACTATGTAGTCTTCAATCCTATCCAGATCAGTGGCAGGCTTTTGCCAGCTCACCGTCATTGAGTGGTTGCCCACTGGTGTCACATTCAAACCTGCTACATAGGCATTGATACCCTTTAACCCATATACCACACTGGTTTTCACTGGTGGTCCCTCGCCTCTTACAGTGAAAGCACGTACCTAAATTAACAATAGACACAAGTAGAATAGCACTTAAGTGGCAACTTAATGAATGAAGTAGGAATAATAAGTCTACTGAAAAGGAGCATTTACTAGAAACAAGAGTGTTCAGAGGAACACATGTATCACCTGCTTGAAGCTGACACAAAAACTGTTATATGCTGGAGTGCGAAAATCAGAACAAAGGGAAACAAGTTAATGTTGTATTGCTATGCAATACATGAGTCCCCCACCGGATTAAAAGAAACCTCCACTCACCCACCCACCCATGGTGTAGTTGACAATGGTACATACATGACAAACCTGAATGGTATTTGTAAAATAATAAGAAAAACAATACGACAAAAGGGGAGTAACGCCAAATATAATGATGCTAGAGTTATGACCCTTGTGCATGACACTTCCTCTCATCATGCCTGTTCCATATGTCAAGTTTCAAACGAATTGAACCAGTAAAAAAAGAGTTATTGTCAAGACAAGAAAATATAAAAAAAAGGGAACTAGAGGTTTTTGTCAAAAAAACGGATGTCTCCCCTCTAATAAAAACAATATGTAAAGGGAAATCACTAAAAATGTTATGGTCTTGATGAATGATACTTCCCCTCATTATGCGTTTTCCACACTACATTTTTCAAGAAGAAAATGATAACAGCTAATAACTTCAAAAATACTGATACCAGATTTATGGCCCTTGTGCATGACACTTACTTTCATCATGCTCTTTCCAAAAATAAAATGTCATTCCAATAGCATCAGTCGAACAGGAGTTGTTGATCGGCCAAAAAATGTAACAAAGGGCAATAACTCCAAAAGTATTGAAGCCAGAATTATAGCCCTTGTTCATGACACTTTCTCTCATCATGCTCTTTCCATGTATGAAGTTTCAATACGATGGCAAGAGCCATGTAGGAGTTATCGTCCGGACAAGAAAGAATTAAACAAATGTACAAGGGGCAATAACTCTAAATTTATTGAAGCTCGAGTTAAGGATCTTATGCATGACACTTTCTCTTATCATGATCGTTCCATGTATGAAGTTTCACTCCAATGGCATGTGTCACATAGGAGTAATCATCCGGACAAAAAATTGTGATTTTTTTTACAAAGGGCAATAACTCCAATATTAGTGAAGCCAGAGTTATGGACCTTGTGCATGACACTTCCTCTCGTTATGATCTTTCCATATATGAAGTTTCAATCCAATGGCATGAGCCATATAGAAGTTATCGTCCGGACAAAAAAGTGTGATTTTTTTTACAAAGGGCAATAACTCCTATATTAGTGAAGCCAGAGTTATGTACCTTCTGCATGACACTTCCTCTCATTATGCTCTTTCCATATATGAAGTTTCAATCAACTGGCATCAGGCATATTGAAGTTATTGTCCGGACAAAAAATTATGATATTTTTTACAAAGGGCAATAACTCCAATATTAGTGAAGCCAGAGTTATGGACCTTGTGCATGACACTTCCTATTGTCATGATCTTTCCATATATGAAGTTTCAATCCAATGGCATGAGCCTTATAGGAGTTATCGTCCGGATAAAAAAGTGTGATTTTTTTTTACAAAGGGCAATAACTCCAATATTAGTGAAGCCAGAGTTATGGACCTTGTGCATGACACTTCCTCTCATTATGCTCTTTCCATATATGAAGTTTCAATCAACTGGCATCAGGCATATTGAAGTTATCGTCCGGACAAAAAGTGTGACGGACAGACGGACAGACAGACAACTCTCACGAAAACAATATGTCTCCCCCATATAAATATGGGGGGAGACATAATAACTCAAAAATTATTGAGGCTAGAGTTATGGCCCTTGTGCATGACACTTCCTCTCATCATGCTTGTTCCATATGTGAAGTTTGACATCAAATGAACCGGTAGATAAATAGTTATTGTCCGGACAAAAAAAATATGAACAAGAGAGTTGTCACGGGTGACAAATACCCCCAAAGTGTTTGACACCGAAATGCATTTTGGCGGAAAAACAATACAATGTAATGCAAGTGTTGCATGAAATTTTGATGCTGTTAAAAATGACACAGGAGTCAGTTCTTAACATTAAAAACAGAACCTTTGACGATAATGATAGCTTAGAAAAGAGCCGGGGGTCGAAAGGACCCTAGGTCATTCTCAACATTAAAAAGGACCCTGGGGTTGATTGTCAACGTTAAAAACAGATCCTGGGTAAATTCTTAACATTTAAAGAAAGACACAGGGTCAAATTTGGAATCCGTAGCTGATAAGGTATAGGAGATATTCTCCGGACAAGCTTTTTGTAAAATCGAGGTCAAAGGTAAAGGTCAAGGTAACAGTGACCTGAAAATGGAACGCGACACTCCGCAATCCCAAGATGAACTCACATACCAAATTTGGATTCCTTGGCTGGTAAGGTATAGGAGATATACTCCTGACAAGGTTTTTGTAGCTGGTAAGGTATAAGCCTTTTGTAAAATCGAGGTCAAGGTCACTGTAACCTAAATTGGTATGCGACACTCCGACAACCAAAGATGAACTAACACACCAAATTTGGAATCCGTAGCTGGTAAGGTATAGGAGATATGCTCCGGACAAGCTTTTTGTAAAATCGAAGTCAAAGGTCAAGGTCAAGGTGACCTGAAAATGGTACCGGACACTCCGCCATCCCAAGATGAACTCACACACCAAATTTGGAAAACGTAGCTGGTAAGGTATAGGAGATATGCTCCAGACAAGCTTTTTGTAAAATTGAGGTCAAAGGTCAAGGTCAAGGTCACAGTGACCTGAAAATGTTACGCGACACTCCACCATCTCAAGGTGATCGCACACACCAAATTTGGAATCCGTATCTGGTAAGGTATAGGAGATATGCACTTGACAAGCTTTTTGTAAAATCAGTCCAAGGTCAAGGTCACAGTGAATTGAAAATGATACGCAACACTCCTCCATCCCAAGATGAACTCACACACCAAATTTGGAATCCTTAGCTGGTAAGGTATAGGAGATATACTCCGGACAAGCTTTTTGTAGCTGGTAAGGTATAAGCTTTTTTTAAAATCGAGGTCAAAGGTCAAGGTCACAGTGACCTGGAAATGGTAAGCGACACTCCGCCATCCCAAGATGAACTCACACACCAAATTTGGAACTTGTAGCTGGTAAGGTATAGGAAATATGCTCCGGACAAGCTTTTTGCAAAATCAATGTTCAAGGTCAAGGTCACAGTGACCTGAAAATGGTACACGACACTCCGCCATCCCAAGATGAACTCACACACCAAATTTGGAAAACGTAGCTGGTAAGGTATAGGAGATATGCTCCAGACAAGCTTTTTGTAAAATCAAGGTCAAAGGTCAAGGTCAAGGTCACAGTGACCTGAAAATGGTACGCGACACTCCGCCATCCCAAGATGAACTCACACACCAAATTTGGAATACGTAGCTGGTAAGGTATAGGAGATATGCACTGGACAAGCTTTTTGTAAAAACGGTCAAGGTCAAGGTCAAGGTCACAGTGAATTGAAAATGGTACGCGACACTCCACCATCCCAAGATGAACTCACACACCAAATTTGGAATCCTTAGCTGGTAAGGTATAGGAGATATACTCCAGACAAGCTTTTTGTAGCTGGTTAGGTATAAGCTTTTTTAAAATCGAGGTCAAAGGTCAAGGTCATGGTGACCTGGAAATGGTACACAACACTCCGCCATCCCAAGATGAACTCACACACCAAATTTGGAATCCATAGCTGGTAAGGTATAGGAGATATGCTCCGGACAAGCTTTTTGTAAAATCAAGGTCAAAGATCAAGGTCAAGGTCACAGTGACATGAAAATGTTACGCGAGATTCCGCCATCCCAAGATGAACTCACACACCAAATTTGGTATCCGTAGCTGATGTGACAAAGGAAATATACTTCGGACAAAAGGTATACACATCCACACACCCACCCACACACCCACGCACGGTGCGATCACTATATGCCGCCAAAGCCTAGCTTTGGGGGCATAAAAAGGGGAATAACTAAAAAAATATTGATCCTAGAGTTGTGGCCCTTATGGATGACACTTCCTATCATTATGCTTACATGTGTGAAATTTGATAGCTCTATAATGATTAGTTTAGAAATGATGGCCAAAAAAAGAAAGTGTGACGGACACACAGATGGACAAACAGACGGACGACAGAAAAGTGATCCCTAAGTGACATACTGCCTCTCGGCAGGTGATGCAAAAAGTAAAGTTTTAGAATTGTGTAGTATTGAAACCGTTGTGATAAATAATTTGCTCCTATGCAGCAAATGCTCTATTTATCACAACGTTTTCAAAAACAGACTTTTACAGAGATGTCAATATTAGCTGAAGAATTATATCTATATTACATCATAAGCAAACAGAGCAGACCCTGATCAGATGGCTCCTATAGGAGCCATCTGATCTGGGACTGCTCTGCTTGCAAATGCATGAAAATGTAAGACTCAAATTTGGTAGATTGAAGCTCCCTTTTGGCAGTCTGTCTAAAAAGCTGTTATCTACCACAGAAATTGGTTGAGTTCATAAGTATGCTTCACTACACCATAAATGTCTTTTTCTATAAAATATCCCTGTACAGTTTGTGAATATCACAACAGATATACATATATTTCAAGGGCACTTACCCATATTGAGTAGTTTTTGCCAACTTCCAATTGTTTTTGCTTGAAGCTATCAAACTCTGCACGACCAAGGTCTTCAACATCTTTGAATTCCGGGGATTTATCAGCAAAGGAGTCTCCCATGTACACCTGAAACATCAGACACACTTATTTACCCTTCAGTCCATAAATATGCCTTTTTATGCCTTTGCAAACAGAGTAGACCCAGATCAGATGGCTCCTGTGGGAGCTGTCTGATCTGGCTCTGCTCTGTTTGCTTAAGATATAATATAGACATGATTCTACAGTTCTTGTCTCGTTCAAAACTCGTGTCCATAGTTATGTTATTATAACAATTATTTAATTCATATTCATGTTGTCATTATTTCTTAAAAAAAGATTAATGAAGTAAAGGGTTAATCATTTGAATGCCAAATATTCAAAGAAGAATGACCCATCAGTGTTTAACTCATTACCTCATAGGCTATTTTTAGATCCAACCACATTGAAAAAATCTACCGAAAAGGAACATTAACTAGAGAAAAGATTATTTTTTTTAGAATTTTGTAGTTTGAAACCATTGTGATAAATAGAGCATTTGCTCCTATAGGAGCAAATGCTCTATTTATCACAATGGTTTCATAAAGTGACTTTTACAGAGGCGTAGAAAGGTGTATTTATGGAGAAAAGGTTTAACAGTCCATTCAGTATGAAAGGCTTAAATTTGCTAGAGGAATTTAAATAGCAAGCACTGAAGATTCTGGATCCTCTATTGGACTTCTGATGTGGGTCTTATTTTTGAGTTAGTGCTTACATTTTTACAAACAATTTTGTTCCTTATAAAATATCAAACATCAAATTCAACTTGAGTAAGAGACACAAAAAAAGATCTATCAAATTCCATAAGCAAACAGAGCAGACCCTGATCAAACAGCTACTATAGGAGCCGTCTGATCAGAATCTACTCTGTTTGTAGATGTGTGAAAACATGTTTATATGAGGGAAAAGGTAAACCCCTTACTCCATAAATACGCCATTCTACACCTTTTGGAACAGAAAAGACCCACATCAGATGGTTTCTGCAGGATTTGTCTGATCAGGGTCTGCTCTGTTTGCTTATGACATAATATAGATCTGATTCTACAGTTTATGTCATAGCCAAACATTCCTGTGTCCACGTGCTAATATAACAATTAATCCAATTAATATTTATGACATCATTATTTCTTTTATCATATAACATGCAGTGTTGGAGTGCCAAAACTGAGTGCCATAAAGTGCAAAAATGCACTAATTCATTTTTCAGTCAAATTACCAGTTTGAATCCGGTCAATAATGAATATTAAACCAATGCACAATGTATTTAAATTGTTAGCAAATTGTAGCGCTGGCATCACCACTTTCTATGGCACTTTTTAAGGGTTATGTGATAAAAAATTGTGTACATCACGAACTGTTTTTATGAAACTTGTTTACTAGCTAGAGAGTCCCGTAAAACAAGAGCCAGGAGCAGGGCCCACTCCAGACAGCCTGCCTCTAGCATGATCTGGAACAGGTACCTACAGAAAGACGAGACAAATACAGTGAAACCTAAAGCTTGCGTCATATTATTATAGTAAACTTGTTTCATAAAAACAATTTACAACTAGAATTATTTTTAATACAAAAACTGATGTCCCTTATGAAAAACTGCGTGGACATAATTTTTCATGTAAACATTTCAAAGTCCCATAACTCTGCAGAAAATCATCAAACCAGAATATATATAAAATATGCACAACTAGGCATAGTGCTGATTAATCCTATGAAGTTTCATGAAAATCTGAAAAAAGGTTTTGGAGAAATCGTGCTATCAAAAATGTTCATGTAAAAATTCAAAGTCCCATAACTCTGCAGAAAATTAACAAACCTGAACAAGAATAAGACATGCACAACTAGGCATGTTATGAAGTGTCATGAAAATCCGACTAAAGGTATTGTAGAAACTGTGCGGACAAATTAAAACACACAAAAACAAAATGTCTCCCCAGTATACTGGGTGAGACATAATGAGCACTCATGTAAGATCCTCGATACATGAACCCTTTACTCCATAAGTATGCCTTCCTATGCCTTTTCAAACAGTTCCTATAGGAGTTGTCTGATCAGGGTCTGATCTGCTTGCTAATGGAATTTGAAATATCTGTTTCTTTACTTTCTTAACTGGCTACAATGTTCCACCTTCCATATTTCATTACAATTATTTTGTCCATGAATATTCCTTAGGTATTGAAATACGTAATGAATATATATAGAACAGGGTAAGGGTTAAAAGGTCTATGCATCCAAAGTTCACTGCTGGAAAACCTAACACAATGCACACTTGAAAACCCAACACAATGCACAGTCCATTTCAACTTACCCTGTATCGTAGTATTTTGCCTTTGTAGGCAATAGGTCTGTACCAGGTAACTGTGACAATCTGTGAGGTTGAGTCTGACTCAGCATAAACACCCGATGGGGCATCAGGTACTGTGGAAAACAATGAACCAATTCAGCTGCATCATGACACTAGAATATAGCAAACTGGGCAAATACAGCTAATTTCAGTGCATACTGTTTGCAAATGTCTAAGTGTTCTTTGTCAAAGGACATAGCTTGGTATTAACCATTTAATCCTTTCCTCTATAAGCTATTTTTAGACACAACCACTTTGAATAAATCTACCGAAAAGGAGCATTAACTAGAGAAAAGGAACATTTTAGAATTTTGTCGTTTGAAACCATTGTGATAAATAGAGCATTTGCTCCTACAGGAGCTCTATTTATTACAATGGTTTCAACAGGTGATTTTTCAATAGGCGTAGAAAGGCGTATTTATTGAGGAAGTTGGAAATAATGTATGTATTAATATAAATTGGTCCTTGTAGGTCAGATTCACTCGAATGAATGCAGGCCAGAGTCACTCAAACGAAGGTCTGCTGAACAACAAATTACTGAAATATTTTGGATACACAGTAAAACCTCTCTATAATGGCCACTAAATTACATCAAGTATTTTGTGTTAAAGGCAGGTGGCTGCTTTAAGCAAGGTGAAAGAAAAAAACAGAACGCTCCTATAGGAGCGTTCTGTTTTTACTTTCACCTTTCTTTAAGCAGTCACCTGCCCTAATATACCAACTAATTAGCACAATTTCGTGGCCGTTATAGAGAGGTTTTACTGTACAACGTTTCCTACTTACATCCATCTAAGGTAGTCACTGAGATGACCTGAAAGTGTGGGAGCACTCTGCCACTGCTATTGACATACACTGTGATGTAATACTCCTTAGCTGGGTGTAGTTTGGTGATATTGTAGAAGCCATCTTGTTTTGTGGTGACATTTTTATACAGAGGCCCATTCAAATGTTGTGTACTGAAAAAAAAAGGTTTAGATGGCAAGATGTGTGACAAAGATTTGAGTCAAAGCTATAAAGAGGAGAGATAAAACCTCTGTGTCAATAAACAAATGGGTCATTCTAAAAGGTATCTTTGATGATATGTGTACCTGCATTTTACATTTGACTATCACTGCAGTAAAGTTATCAGATTTATCTTAAATTAACATCCACGATTCTCTGTTACAAATGAACACTTTAAGAAACTTAGCATTTTAAACGTAGATGATCGAGTTAAACAACTAGAAATGAACCATGTTCATGACATTTATTATGATCACTGTCCATCCTATATGAAAATATATTTTACTAAAACTGCAAATGTACATTCATACAACACAAGGAAAAGTGAGTCTAATTTTCATAAAGGTAAAGGTAAAATAAATAATGTGTTATTCTCAACTTCTACTTTAACAGCAAGAACATTTGGAATGCATTGCCAGAGAAAGTGCAGTTTTTTTAAAAAAAAACAAAAAAACTCAAAAAGTTAAAAAAAAGAAATTAAAAAGTTTTACCTGGAAGAGTATTAGATATTCATACCAGATTTTAAACTATATTAATATTAATATTGACCAAACGCTATAAAATAGCCTTTTTGTAATTCTTGAAAACGAACATCCTTTATTTCAAATAAATTTGTTTTTCAATTGAATCATATTACTTTCATTTTCTCTAAGATATTTTAAGTATTTCTTCTAATTTTGGGACCCCAGTGGAAATAAGTCTTCGGGCTTCTCTGGGCTTTCCCAGCATCAGCATACTCTTCCAAGTCATGACCAAAGTCAACTTAGATCTATTTACTATCATCATCATTTTAACATATTATACCATCTTTTTGGGTCGAACTACACTATTGTAATATTTCAATGTAACTGATTAAAAATTGCTTCTATGTAATATTTAAATATTTATATGGAAATAATTAGAATTTTTGATTGTACCATATTTTTAAATGTCATTTTTATGTATAGCTTGAACAATTTGACCTGGACCCTCACCTTTATGCAGAATACATAATGAAAGAGATGACGCTGTATAAATAAAACTCCGTCGGTAATTCGCGAAGTCTATTCTTGCTGAACCATACAAGCATAAGTGTGTCTATGCATAGTTGCTTACCGGGACACGTGCCGAGGATAAACCCGTGCAATGTTATGAATTTTTATTTATGCAAATTAAGTAGGTACGGGTCCAAGTCAAATTGTTCAAGCTATATTAATATCTTGTAAATTGTATGCAAATTTAGATGCTAAATAAATCTATCTATCTATCTAAAGTAAACTGTTGATCGTTATTATTTTAGTTCGAAAAGAAATCAAATGAATGTTAATGCTTTTAATTTTCTTTTTTCACATTGCTGTTTATGCTTTTGCAGGATTTCCTACTTTACTCCATAAATATGTTTTTCTAGGCCTTTGCAAACAAGAGTAGACTCAGGTCAGATAGCTCCTGTAGGCGTCGTCTTGATCATGGTCTACTCTATTTGCTTTTGAAAGATTTTTTGAAAGTAAATTATGCCAAATCCTACTTATACAGCAGTACTTTTACGGTAGTATGTTGAACCATACTGATATAAATTTGTGCAAATTAGATATTGCCGTGTGTACTTACTAAGTGGAGACTATATAGCTGATATCTGAACCACTGTAAGGGGCCCACTTGACATAAATCCAGTCAGACATGACACCAGCTGAACGAACACTATTGTGGCCTGCAATTTGATCTGAAAGTAACACACAAAAGTTTCAGGATACAGATAGATACCAGAGTTAGTACTGTGTGACAAGGATCAAAGAAAGAGATACCAGAGTTATTACTGTGTGACAAGGAACAGATAGATACCAGCGTTATTACTGTGTGACAAGGAACAGATAGATATCAGAGTTATTACTGTGTGACAAGGAACAGATAGATACCAGAGTTAGTACTGTGTGACAATGAACAAAGAGATACCAGAGTTAGTACTGTGTGACAAGGAACAAAGAGTTAGTACTGTGTGACAAGGAACAAAGAGATACCAGAGTTAGTACTGTGTGACAAGGAACAAAGAGATACCAGAGTTAGTACACCAGAGTTATTACTGTGTGACAAGGAGCAGATAGATATCAGAGTTATTACTGTGTGACAAGGAACAGATAGATACCAGAGTTGAACAAAGAGATACCAGAGTTAGTACTGTGTGACAAGGAACAAAGAGATACCAGAGTTAGTACTGTGTGACAAGGAACAAAGAGATACCAGAGTTAGTACTGTGTGACAAGGAACAAAGAGATACAAAGAGATACCAGAGTTATTACTGTGTGACAAGGAACAGATAGATACCAGAGTTGAACAAAGAGATACCAGAGTTAGTACTGTGTGACAAGGAACAAAGAGATACCAGAGTTAGTACTGTGTGACAAGGAACAAAGAGATACAAAGAGATACCAGAGTTAGTACTGTGTGACAAGGAACAAAGAGATACCAGAGTTAGTACTGTGTGACAAGGAACAAAGAGATACAAAGAGATACCAGAGTTATTACTGTGTGACAAGGAACAGATAGATACCAGAGTTGAACAAAGAGATACCAGAGTTAGTACTGTGTGACAAGGAACAAAGAGATACCAGAGTTAGTACTGTGTGACAAGGAACAAAGAGATACAAAGAGATACCAGAGTTAGTACTGTGTGACAAGGAACAGATAGATACCAGAGTTAGTACTGTGTGACAAGGAACAAAGAGATACCAGAGTTAGTACTGTGTGACAAGGAACAAAGAGATACCAGAGTTAGTACTGTGTGACAAGGAACAAAGAGATACCAGAGTTAGTACTGTGTGACAATGAACAAAGAGATACCAGATTTAGTACTGTGTGACAAGGAGCAAAGAGATACCAGAGTTAGTACTGTGTGACAAGGAACAAAGAGATACCAGAGTTAGTACTGTGTGACAAGGAGCAAAGAGATACCAGAGTTAGTACTGTGTGACAAGGAACAGAGAGATACCAGAGTTAGTACTGTGTGACAAGGAACCGAGAGATACCAGAGTTAGTACTGTGTGACAAGGAACAAAGAGATACCAGAGTTAGTACTGTGTGACAAGGAGTAAAGAGATACCAGAGTTAGTACTGTGTGACAAGGAACAAAGAGATACCAGAGTTAGTACTGTGTGACAAGGAACAAAGATATACCAGAGTTAGTACTGTGTGACAAGGAACAAAGAGATACCAGAGTTAGTACTGTGTGACAAGGAACAAAGATATACCAGAGTTAGTACTGTGTGACAAGGAACAAAGAGATACCAGAGTTAGTACTGTGTGACAAGGAACAAAGAGATACCAGAGTTAGTACTGTGTGACAAGGAACAAAGAGATACCAGAGTTAGTACTGTGTGACAAGGAGCAAAGAGATACCAGAGTTAGTACTGTGTGACAAGGAACAAAGAGATACCAGAGTTAGTACTGTGTGACAAGGAACAAAGAGATACCAGAGTTAGTACTGTGTGACAAGGAACAAAGAGATACCAGAGTTAGTACTGTGTGACAAGGAACCGAGAGATACCAGAGTTAGTACTGTGTGACAAGGAACAAAGAGATACCAGAGTTAGTACAGTGTGACAAGGAGCAAAGAGATACCAGAGTTAGTACTGTGTGACAAGGAACAAAGAGATACCAGAGTTAGTACTGTGTGACAAGGAACAAAGAGATACCAGAGTTAGTACTGTGTGACAAGGAACAAAGAGTTAGTACTGTGTGACAAGGAACCGAGAGATACCAGAGTTAGTACTGTGTGACAAGGAACCGAGAGATACCAGAGTTAGTACTGTGTGACAAGGAACAAAGGCAATACAGTAAAACCCCTTAAAACTGAAATTCTAGGAGAGAAGAATTTAGATTGATGGCTGCTTAATGCAGGGTGAAAGTCGTGCAGAAAGCTCCTGCTGGGTCTGCTCTGTTTGCTTATAGTATAATATAGATCTGATTCTACAGTTTATGGCATGGCCAAAAGTCCTGTGTTCATGTGCCATTATAAAAAAATAAACCTCTTGCTGAATTTTAAAATACATTTCTCCTTCTTTACCCATGCCCTGTTATATAATAACATATATATTTATTGTGTACAAGTATTTTGCTGTGCAATCACTGCTGTGGAGTTCACTGGTTGCACAATCAACTTGTAAATAGTGCAGACCCTGATGAGACAGCTCCTGCAGGAGCTGTCTCATCTGGGTCTTCTCTATTTACAGGTAGGTATATTGACGTGAATAGCAAGCGAAGAGTTAACACGCCAACAACATTGAGATACTTACTGAAGCATTGTCTCTGGTTCTCATCACTGGAGTGCTTACAGTCCATATGACCATTGCACACGAACATGTAGGCAATACATTTATCCTCAAACTTGCAGGAGAAGTAATGTTCGTCATGACAGGTTGTGTTGGAGTAGATGCCTGAAAGTATTGTACAACAATGTATCAAGTATTATTGTGCCTCACTATATTAAGTTATGTACAAAAAGAACAGGTCAGACGGGATGTCACACAAAAGGCCGCAGCAACCCAAGAAACATGAATAAAGTGTTCGCACCCACGTACACAAAAACACTCTTCACAGAACAATTCCCTGCAACAATGAGTAAGATGGTTTGGAGTTTAGGACACTGTGACACTGAACAGGTCACCTAGTGCCAAAGGATGACTCTGTCGCAACTCTTTGCAAATTCTTGATAAGCGTTTCACCAATTAACTGTTTGATTTAACTTTTATTTCGTCACTTTTTTTAATTACATGTATATTAAATATTTAATTCACTTATTGAACCCCTGTTGGGTTGTATGATTGACAATATAAGCCACAATAATATTTAATTTTACAAACATAAATAATACAGCTTTAGGATGGTACAATGGTTTTGCAATATTATTGACATGTGTAACGCTTTTTGCAAGAAATATTTCATCTTAAAATCACCCTAAGGTCGCATTTAATAGGCAATGAAATGAGGAGTATTATGATTTATTTTCATATTTTCAAAAGGGAAAATGAATAAGCATAATATCAAACATAGAAATGAAGCATGTCAAATTTCAACACAGCAGCACCGACACATAACACACTTTATATACACTATGCACAGACATTTAATAGTACAAACACACACAAAGGAGAGCATGTGATATTGACATCATTTAAAATTTAGACATGCATATTCTTAAATCTGTTTCACTCAAATATATCGATTCTCAACAATGCCACTTTGTTTTAACCCTTTCCTCCATAAATACGCCTTTCTATGCCTCTGTAAGTCACTTTTTGAAACCATTGTGATAAATAGAGCATTTGCTCTTTAGGGCAAATGCTCCATTTATCACAATGGTTTCAATACTATACACTTCTAAATGTTCCTTAGTAAATGCTCCTTTTCGATAGATTTATTCCAGAGATCGAGTTTAAAAATAGTCTACGGAGGAATGGGTTAATTATAACACTTCTTTGATCATCAAGTAGTGATCATAAGTGATTACTTTGACACAGCCTGTATTCACATGAAGTACCAAGATACAAGTGTAAGGTGTGATTTCTGGACAAACAGTGATAAACCCTGTGAAAAAGTATTGGTAGGTATGTCTTTGATGTTGACTTGATTTACATCTGATATTAATGTCAAAGATAAGTCTTTTAAAATTTCGGGAAACTTACTTTCATGGACCTACTTGGACATAAACTAGAAAATTGTGTCCCTAGGATGTGATGCCCCCAGAGTATGATTAGACATAACAGCATGCCTTACTGACAAGTAAATATCTGTTGGACTGGGTCTAGAGCGCTGTGATATACACTTTTCACTATTATGCTATACAGTGAAGTAAAATTAAAAGTCCCATAACTCTGGTACAAAGTAACTCTTCCCACTGGTGTATGAGGAGCTTGACACACAAGATTTGCAGGATGTACAATACAGACATATGGACAGACAAGAGCAAGGTTATATGCCTCCCATCTTTTGAAGGGGGGGGGGGGGGGGCAGGCATTAACCCATTACCTCATATGCTATTTTTAGATCCAACAACTTCAAACAAATCTACCGAAAAGGAGTATTAACTAGAGAAAAGGAAAATGTCAGATTTTCGTAGTTTGAAACCATTGTGATAAATAGAGCATTTGTTCCTATAGGAGCAAATGCTCTATTCATCACAATTATTTCAACATGTGACATCTGCAGAGGTGTCAAAAGGCGTCAATATGAGGAATGGGTTAAAGGTTTGAGGTCAGTTGTTTTAATCCATTACTTCATAGGCTATTTTTAGATCCTACTTCTTTGAATACATCTACCGAAAAGTAGCATTAACTAAAGGAAAGGAATTTCTTAGATTTGTGTAGTGTTGAAACCATTGATTTGTGTAGTGTTGAAACCATTGTGATAAATAGTGCATTTGCTCCTATGGAGCAAATGCTCTATTTATTACAATGGTTTCAGAAAGTAACTTTTACAGAGGCGTCAAACGGCTTCACTATGAGGGAATGGTTTTAAATATACACTTAAGATGTGTATAAACAGAAACAAAGTGTATCAAAGGAAGTATTTGGCACTGAAGAAATATCTTGAAAAGAAATCTAGCTTAGTGTGTTTGAAATATCAACGCCAGACTTTAACATTATGAGCCTTACCGAAATAATTTCTCTCATTTTCTTAGAAACTCTCTTCTTAACCCTTTACTTGATAAACCCAGTTCAGCCAGCTCCAGTAAAGTATCTATTCAACCTGACAGCGGGAATCAAGATCAGATGATGCTTCAGTGATATTACCTACAGTTGTATAAATGTCCTACAGTCATACATGCCCATGTCACAGAACAATTTACCACTTTGATGCCCTTACTTGATGAGTGGTTGTGACAGTTTTCCTCATCTGATCCATCCATACAGTCCCATATCTCACTACACACATCCCTCTTTGGTATACAGCCTTCAGATTGCCTACATTTGAAGAAACGGCTTGCATCACATGTTCTGCCACCTGAAACAGACACAATTCTGTCGACTCCATACTCTACTAACTGCACTTCTGTAAATCTGACATCAATTTCAATCATCTCCATAGTAACAGTTGTAAAGTAGTGGTAAAAGTGGCACTGTAATTTCATTTTGTTTCAATAATTCAATTTCCCATGACCTCCATGATGGCATTATTTCATTCATGGAATATAATTATGGTTCATTATACTTTATTGAAAGAGGCCTGAGAAAAAGCAAAACTTTTCCCTCTGCAACATTTGTCATCTACTACAATTCTAATATCCTATGCAACCCATCTGAATCCATTTAACCCTTTCCCTGTTCTGTTATTTCAAATTTCAATACCTCCTGAATATTCATTAACAAAATAGTTACAATGAAATATGGAAGTAGAAACATTGTAGACATTTTAGACAGAAAAACATTAATCTATCAAATTCTATTTACAAACAAAGCAGACCCTGATCAGACAGTTCCTATAGGAACTGTCTGATCTGGGTCTACTCTGTTTGCAAATGCATGAAAACATGTTTATATGAAGGAAAGGGTTAAGGTGTACTGCACAACACGTAACAATTGACTCAGTTTATTCATATTGCTCAATACAATTGTTTTAAAAACTGCACAGTTTACTTCACATATTGTTACCTCCACAGTTGTGCTCATCCTCCCCATTTGGACAGTCACGGTAGCCATCACAGATGCTAGCGGTCATTATACAGCTCCAGGAGGAACTGTTGTAGCATTCAAACTGGTTAGGCCTGCACCTGGGTACTGGAGTGGTGGAGGCTGTCAGGGGATACCATCAGAATTAAAACCACAGACAATAATATCATTTATATTTAGCACTCTACCCCTTTGAATGTGGCATGTCAGTCACCTGCACTGCATTCTATTCAAAATAATTATTTGGCAAATTTCATCCTTTCATTAAATTCACACTGAATAGAAACTAGTTAACCCTTTCAGTGTGAAAAACGAGTCACTCCTGTCCTTTTCAAACAGTGTAGACCCAGATGAGAGAGATTCTAAAGAACCCTTCTCATCAGAGTATGTACTGTTTGTCAGGTTACACTTTTCCTTATATAAATTTCCTGAATATTCATGGTAAGGTTGAATGATTTGAATTTTGGAATACCGAAAAGTTAATTCGAAAATTCAGTGTTGAATTACTCAATAATTATCCTTTCTATGCTTTTGCAAACAGAGTAGACCAAGATCTGACTGATCAAGGTCTGCTCTGTTTGCTTATGATATAACATAGACCTGATTTTAAAGTTTCTGCAATGGCCAAAAATCCATGTGTTTACAATACCATTGGAAGAATTCATCTCATTAATACTCATGATATCATTATTTCTTATAAGAATATTCATGGAGCCAAGGGTTAAATATTGATGGCCAATTCAGATGCAGGTACAGTGGAGTCTCAGTTATTCGAAGTGCCGAGGACCAGCAATTCATTTTGAATAAGGCATATGTGTTAAACCTGAGGCTTCGGATGAGGTGTTTGAATAAACGGGACTCGACTGTATATATATCACCTGTAGGTACTCTAATTAGCTTATACGTATCAGCTGTAGGCACCCTAATGACCCTATGTATATCAGCTGTAGATATCCTAATTATCCCATGTACAAGTATATCAGCTGTAGGTACCCTAATTACCATATGTATACTAGCTGTAAGTACCCTGCTCGCCCTATGTAAATCAGCTGTAGGTACCCTAATTATCCTATGTAAATCAGCTGTAGGTACCCTAATTATCCTATGTACAAATTATCAGCTATAGATACCCTAATTACCCTATGTAAATCAGCTGTAGGTACCCTAATTATCCCATGTTACTGTACAAGTTATCAACGATAGATACCCCAATTAAAATATGTAAATCAGCTGTAGGTACCCTAATTAAACCTATGTACAAGTTATCGGCTGTAGGTATCCTAATAACCCTATGTAAATCAGCTGTAAGCATTGCATTATTCTATCTTGTTTATGATTATACCATATAGTTTCCCCAATTTAATCCATTTAAAACATTCAACAGATGTGAGACATGTAACCCTTTGCAGGTTATATTCAAGTTGGAAAGGCCGGTCAGTATTTAAGGATAAGTACATTCAATCCAAAATGCTTAAATTAGCTAGAGGACTGTGGGTGACAAACAGTGCAGACCCTGATCAGAGGGTTCTTCCATGAGCTCTCTGATCTGGGTCTATACTGTTTGAAAATGCTAGTACACACATTTCCAACAGTGGAAGGTTTACCTTAGCATGCTATCAGCCCAACTCACGTTTTCCTTTGCAAACAGTTTGGATTCTGATGAAACACCAAGTACCATGGGATCTCACCAAGATGAAAACTGCTTGACACTCTGATCGTTGTAGAATAAGAAGTTTCTTACGACAATACATCTCATCTGAGAAATCCCCACAATTGTTGGCTCCATCACATCTAAACCACACTGGTATACATCTTTTGTTGTTACAGGAAAACTCATTGTAGGAGCAGTTATGGGGTCGAACAGTACCTAAAAAATATCAAATTTGTTAGTGCTAGAATTTATTTGTATGTTTTTACAATGCTTAAACCGTATTTTAGTCATCGCAGTTTTTCAATTTGTTTGTATCAGGGTTTTACATCAATTTAACCCATTACCTCATTGGCTATTTTTAGCTACAACCTCTTTGAATAAATCTACCGAAAAGGTGCATTAACTAGAGAAAAGGAAAATTTTTAGAATTTTGTAGTTTGAAACCATTTTGATAAATAGAGCATTTACTCCTATAGGAGCAAATGCTCTATTTATCACAATGATTTCAAAAAGTGACTTTTACAGAGGCGTAGAAAGGCGTATTTATAGAGGAAAGGGTTAAAAAGCAGACTCAAGTGGGCAAATCTAGCCTCAATATTCTTATTTAACCCATTCCCTGATAGGCTAGTTTTAGACTCATTATCTTTGAATAAATCTACAGAAAAGGAGCATTTACTAGCGAAGTGTAAAATTTTTGAATTCGATAGTATTGAAACCATTGTCATAAACAGAGCATTTGCTTCTATGGAGGAAAATGCTCTAATTATAACAATGGTTTCAAAAAGTGAAATTTACAGAGGCGTCAGTTTGAGAGAAGCGGTTAAAAAGTAACAGTATTAACCCTTTCCCTGTTCTGTGTTCATTCCAAATTTCAATACCTACTGAATATTCATTGATAAAATGATTATAACGAAATATGGAAGATGGAAAATTATAGCCATTTTAGAAAGTAAAGACACAGATCTTTGAAATTCTATTAGCAAACAGAGTAGACCCTGATCAGACGGCTCCTATAGGAGCCGTCTGATCTGGGTCTACTCTGTTTGCAAATGCGTGAAAACACGTCTATATGAGGGAAAGGGTTAAGGAATGGGTTCAATGTTGTGACTTACCACAGTTAATTTCGTCACTATTGTCCCCACAGTCATCCACCTCATCACATTCTTCCATAGCTGGTATACATACATGGTTGGCACACTGAAAGGTATTCCATCCGCAAATTGGAGCGGTAGTGGTTCGTGTTACCGGTGGTGTGGTGGTCGTTACATTGTCTGGAATTTCAAACAGATGACATGACCTTTCAAGGAACATGTATAAATTTGTCCATATGTCCGTAAGCGTAACCAATTTTATCCTAGTATAACAACATACTATATCATCTTTAATAAATGCCCCTGCCCAGGGGCATTAGCTTTTTAGGCAGGAGCTCCTTGCATTTTATATACAGGTGGTTGCTTAAAGCAGAATGAAAGCAATGCAGAAAGCTCCAAGGCGACCACCAAAAAGTGGCATAATTCAGGGTAGCATAAGTAGGTGGTAACTTAACCCTTCGCTTGCTATTCACATCAATATACCTACCTGTAAATAGTGAAGACCCAGATGAGAGAGCTGTCTCATCAGGGTCTGCACTATTTACAAGTTGATTGTGCAACGAGTGAACTCCACAGCAGTGATTGCACAGCATAATACTTGTACACAGTGAAGATATATGTAATTATACAACAGGACATGGGTAAAGAAGGAGAAATGTATTTTAAAATTCAGCAAGCGAAAGGGTTAATGCAGGACGAAAGTTATGCAGCAAGCTCCTCTGCATTACTTTCATCCTGAATTCATCAACCACCTGCTTATAAAGGCAGCTATGGTTATTTTTTAAGTGGTCACATTAGAGGGGTTCTACTGTATATCAAAGGTACACACACTGGTTTATAGACCAAGAGTACTATTATCAAAACATTCAGTTTCCTGGTCGAAGTATACCACTACATAAATCATGTAGGAAAAAGGCAGCATTATGTTAAATTATATTTATATAGTTTTTTACAACTATACCTTGATATTAGTCCATGAACCTCTTATGCCAAATTTTAGACTTGCTGATATCCATACGAGTTTCATGTCAACTTTGCGTGTTTTCATAGAGGAAATCGACCAGTTAAAATTTTCCTCAAAGCAGTTTTAACGAGAGTTTCCCCTAAATAACATAATAATAGCATTCAAAATTATCTTTAAAAAGCATAATGTACCTCAGATAAGCTAATTATCTGATTTATTGATGAAATGTTTGGTCAGCTGTATAGATTCATTGAATGGATACCATGTGATCAAATACTCAGAGGGCTGGGAAATAGTCACACAAAGATATATTTTCCACACTAGGTGCCCTCGTTAAACCCTTCCTTATAAATGGCTGACCGGTTGAGTAAGACAAATGATAGGTGATATAAAAGAAAAGGTGATTTGCATGACTTCTGTGGTATTTTGTTACTACAATGGGTGGAAGAGAATATTGGCTATTCATTTATACAAAATTGAAAACAAGAAGATATTTTTCATCACTGTTTTGTAGTTCAGCACCATAATACTGTTCTCCATCCTTTAGTACTTAGTGTTGTTATCTATTCTTTGCCACTCAAAAACATACTAACTCCTTGCAAAACTAAGTACCTTTAGTTTAACCCTTTCCTCCATAAATACGCCTTTCTATGCCTCTGTAAAAGTCACTTTTATAAAACCATTGTGATAAATAGAGCATTTGCTCCATAGGAGCAAATGCTCTATTTATCACAATGGTTTCAATACGACACAATTCTATTTTTGTCCTTTTCTCTAGTAAATGCTCCTTTTTATTAGATCAATTCAAAGAGGTTTGGTCTAAAAATAGTCTATGAGGGAATGGGTTTATCTGCATAGATTAATTAGAGTATCTAAAGCTAATATACTTGTACATATTAAAGGTAATGAGAGTACAATTTCAAACAACAGTTTGGATCTAAATGATAATCCAAATTCATCAGCACCTTTTCTGGATCTAAAGTCTTTGCAAATATATTTACAAATTTGTAGTGTTGAAAGAGATGAAATGAGTGATACTAGCAGTACAGTATTGATATGATATACGGCTTTTGTAAAGCAATGTACATTGAAAGAACTCAACTGCAAAACCTTTTCATATTAAACAAAGTTTGAAATTAAACAAGAAGCATGTTAACCCTTTACTCCATGAATATTCATGATATCATGGATATTAACCCTTTCCCTCATAGAAACATGTTTCCACGCATTTGCAAACAGAGTAGACCCAGATCAGACGGCTCCTAGATTAGCCGTCTGATCAGGCTCTGCTCTGTTTGCTAATAGAATTTGATAGATCTGTTCCCTTGCTTTCTAAAATGTCTACTATGTTTTCATGCATTTGCAAATAGAGTAGACCCAGATCAGACGGCTCCTATTGGAATTTGAAAAATCTGGGTCTTTAGTTTCTCAGTTGGCTACAATATCCAACCTTCCATATTTCATTACATCTATTTTGTCCATGAATATTCAGTAGGTATTGAAATTTGAAATAAACATAGAACAGGGAATGTGTTAAATAGGTAAATAGAATGAGGGAGAAGTTTTGATCCTGTTTATAGACCTCCCTGTGAGTACCATATATATATAAATATCTAGTCTCAACTTCGGGAGAAGTAAGCAGGATAATGAGGGGATATTGTTCAGAGGCAAATTATGTCCCTTCATAGATAAACACAAAGGTATCTCAAACGATAAGAAGGTCATTTTCAGTTGGTTTACTCTGTTATTTCTCTTGTATTTCAATGAGATGTTGTGGTAATTGATTTGATATTTAAGGAAAGAACATTTTCCTTAAATTCTACATTAAATAATTCAAATGAGTTACAGTCAAAGAAAGTCAGTAACAAATGTCATGATCATATGATAGTTCTTATATGAGATATCTATTAAGCGAAATATGCTATTGGTTTATTCCCATTTCGTCTACTTCCCATTTCGTCTACTGTAATTCATTCCCATTTCGTCTACTGTAAAAATTTACCCTGTTCCCATTTCGTCTACTGTTATAATTAAGTTATATTTACTCAGTTATTTTATTAATATCGTACAAGATTCAGATATTTTAGGACTTTTTAATGTGTTGTCATAATTTTTTATACTTTCTTTTAATATTTAAGATGCTTTTTTGTGCAGCAGACTTAATCCACAGTAGTATTTTTGACACCTATCATTGTTAGAGGGCCATTGCATAATCATGTTTTCTTAAGAATTACCATGATTTATAGCAGTTGGGCCATTGCATAATCATGTTTTCACAGTTTTCTTAAGCATTACCATGAGTTACATCAGTTGGGTTTGGACCCAGATCAAAAGTTTAGATGATGATCATGTTTTCACAGTTTTCTTAACCATTACCATGAGTTATATCAGTTGGGTTTGGACCCAGATCAAAAGTTTAGATGATGATCATTTTCTTTGATTGGCTGAAGTTGTTTCTTGTTTTTTTTAAATTGTATTTTTGCTTTCATAAAATTTCTAAGATAAACCTTAAAACTCCTACACAACCCTGTTTTGGGTTTTGATCCAGATCAATAATTTGGGTCAAGATCAACCAAAACATTACAAATTGATATTAAAAAGTCCTCAAATGCACGAATTGTGTGTGCTGTGAAGATAATATAATATTGATCAAAGACATAAAAATATAAGTTCATGGCAGTAGACATGAAAAATATAAGCAGTAGACGAAATGGGAAAGGGTGTAAAATTAGGAGTAGACGAAATGGGAACAAAAGCCAAAATAGTAGACGAAATGGGAAGTAGACGAAATGGGAAGTAGACGAAATGGGAAGTTACCATGCTATTGAGGTGAAAAGAGATCAACGATAAAATTGGAGGAAAACAACTAGTAGGAATTAAATATTTTAGGAGAGTGTTCAAGGGAGATTAATGAACAAGATCCCTCATAAAGGAACACTTTTACTATCAAATTGCCCTCTAGCTTGAACCCTGAACATAATGGCTTTATGCAACATAACACTTATAATACATACGTGCACATGCTGAATGTTTTTCATCTGAGTTGTCTCCGCAGTCATCAGTACCATCACATAACCAGGACACGTATGTGCAGTTTCCGTTATCACATCGGTAATAATCTGAATCACAGCTTTGGTGAGTGGTGCAATTCTGTTCGTCAGCTCCATGGAAGCAATGGGGTCTGCCGTCACATAAGTTTGTCCGAAGAATACAGCGGGGAGACCCTGTGGGACACTCAAATTCATTGAACTCACATACTGAGACTGAAATGAGAGAAAGATATACAGTAAAACCTCTCTTAAACTGGACATTGAAATTGGTTCAATATTGGTCTGTAAGACAGGTGGCACCTTAATGCAGTTTGAAAATTATGCAGAAAGCTCCCAAAGGAGCTTTGTGCATGACTTTCATCTTGCATTAACCCATTACTTCACAGGTTCTTTTTAGATACAACCACTATGAATAAATCTACCAAAAAGTAGCATTAACTAGAGAAAAGGAAAAATTTAGAATTTTGTAGTTTGAAACCATTGTGATAAATAGAGCATTTGCTCCTATAGGAGCAAATGCTCTATTCATCACAATGGTTTCACAAAGTGACTTTTACAGAGTCGACAAAAGTCGTCAATATGAGGGAATGGGTTAAGGAACCACCTGCCTAAAAAGATCTAAATTCTTCTTTATTAAAATTGCAGTTGAGGAGTTTTACTCTACTCCATAAGAAAACCTACATAAATAAGATGACATTTTGTATTCCTTTTTAATCATATTTATTCCGTTACCTGTTCAATATTTAAGTAAGTTTATGCAAACCTACAACCCATATTTTGGCCTTTATCCAAACTCAAATAAGCCTGCCATATTAGAATTTAATTGGGATTTTTAATTGATGATCCAGTGCGTAAAATGTTTGGGTTTCAAAGACTAGTACAAGTAATTAGTTTTGATAAAAGTATACAACTATCTTTATATTAATATTCTTGACATCATGATTATAATTTTTGTGGTTCTAGGACATTAGCCCACCCGGACCACAGCCCACCCGGACATCAGCCCACCATTTCTCTAAGGGCGGACATTAGACCACTCGTGTTTTTAAGGGGGGCGGACATTAGCCCACTCGGTGTTTTGAGGAGGGCGGACATTAGCCCACTCGTGTTTTTTTGATGGGCGGACATTAGCCCACTCGGACAATAGACCACTCACGCTGAATATTAACGAGGCGGACATCAGCCCACCCGGACATTACACCACTCATCATTTGCTCACCTATTTCTGTATCTCTGTAAGGCCAAATGACTGTAAAAATAATATCTTCGACTTTAGATCGGAGCAACATAACACACGCATTTTATTTTTCGGTAATGTTCGAACAAGTACGTTGAACTACAAGATAATGGTCCGAAATGTTACGGGTCAGGGGTAAATTTATTTATATACACATTTGTCGAGTTTTTAATGTGCAGAAACTAATAATCGGGTGACACTGATTAGATTGAATAGTTGTTGCTATTGTTCGAATAAATAGTTATACTTTCACGTGTGTTATTCTTTCATTCTTATTCATACTCAGTACTCAATAATAAAACAAAAATACCCTAACCCTTTCCCTAATATAAACGTGTTATCACGCATTTGCTCCTAGTGTAGCCGTCAGATCAGGATCTGCTCTGTTTGCTAATAGAATTTGATAGATCTGTGGCTTTTTAAAGTGGCTACAATATTCCACCTTCCATATTTCATTACGAAATAAACATAGAGCAGGGAAAGAGTTAAACACTTACAGGTGTGATAATCCAATTAATGACAAGCGTGTGTTTGATAATCCAATTAGACATGAGCGTGTTCATTGTTTGATGAAAAATCTGTTTTAATTTGGTGTATACAGAGAATCTCTAACATTCCCTAAAATTCGGCTAAAGGTTTATACATTGCCCGGCAACGGAAGTGATTATATTGAAAGCAGTGTTCGTGTTTGTTGAATAGAAATAAATTTGGGGAATAAATAAATAGCAGTCGTTCAATTTACAGTATCAGTGCAGTATTTTTCAGGTTGTAGCTAATAATCCATGATTTATCAAACAGTGCAGTGCAATGAAACATAAACAAACATTATAACTAAGATAATTAGGGGCAAAACATCCTCGGTCCGAAAGAGACTATTTTCTGTAACATAAAGAGCCAATCATGGGTAATTACAACGACTTTCAACTAATTGGGAGTGTGAATAAACACATATTATAATCTAATGTCCGGGTGGGCTGATGTCCGCCTCGTTAATATTCAGCGCGAGTGGTCTATTGTCCGAGTGGGCTAATGTCCGCCCATCAAAAAAACACGAGTGGGCTAATGTCCGCCCTCCTCAGAAACACGAGTGGGCTAATGTCCGCCCCCCTAAAAAACACAAGTGGTCTAATGTCCGCCCTTAGAGAAATGGTGGGCTGATGTCCGGGTGGGCTGTGGTCCGGGTGGGCTAATGTCCGTTTACCAATTTTTGTGGCATCTGCTTTCACAGTTTCTGCCTTTGTTCATATCATTATAAAACTTCAACTACATGTAATTAATATTTATATTCATAATTTGTCACATGAATATTCATCAATTAACCCTTTTCCTCATATAAACATGTTTTCACACATTTGCAAACAGAGTAGACCCAGATCAGACAGTTCCTAGAGGAGCCGTCTGATCAGGGTCTGCTCTGTTTGCTAATAGAATTTGATAAATCTGTTTCTTTGCTTTCTAAAATGTCTACAACATTCCACCTTACTTATTTCTTTGTAACAATTTTGTCCATGAATATTCAGTAGGTATTGAAATTCGGAATAAACATAGAACAGGTAAAGGGTTGAAGGGTTATGCTTTGGGTCAATAAGTAATATTCTACGTGCAATGCCCAAGGCCACGTGAAGACAAAGTATCTCATACCGTTAAAATGGCAGTTATCTTCATCTATGCCATCAGCACAGTCTCTGTCAAAGTCACACAGCCAGGACTTGTTGATACAGCGCCCATTGGTACATCTGAACTGGCTTGGGGTACATGATGGGTATACTATTGACAAATAATAAAACATACAATTAAATACACCTTTCTTTGCCTTTGCTAACAGAGCAGACCTAGATCAGACTGCTCCTATAGGAGCAGTCTGATCCGTGTCTGCTCTGTTTGCTTGTGATATAATGCAGATATGATTATATAGCTGCTGTCATTTTATTTGCATAGTGCCAAATACATTTCCAGTTAATGTTCATGATGCTATTAATGTTTTGTCTGAATATTCAAGAAGTAAAGGGTTAACCTGTTTTCCCTGTTGAATATTGATGTCAGAAGTAATGACATCATCAATATTTACTAGTTGAAATTTCATAATGGCATACAGTAAAACCTCTCTATAACGGGTACTAAATTGTGTTAATTTTTGTAGTTGGTATTTAGGGCAGGTGACTGCTTAAAACAAGGTGAAAATAAAACAGAACGCTCCTATAGGAGTGTTCTGTTTTACTTTCACCTTGCTTTAAGCAGTCACCTGCATTTAACACAAAATATTTGATGTAATTTAGTGGCCTTTATAGATAGGTTTTACTGTATGTACACAAGTATCGCTCATCTGACACAATAAGTCCCATGCCAGGGTTGCCACAAAACAGAGGAAACAAAATTCCCTGACAATTCCCTGACATTTCCCTGACATAATTTCAAATTTCCGACACATTTCATCGCGAAAGTTTGGTCTTTTTGTCATAAATTATTTAATATGTTATGGATTTTTTAAAACATATAACATTCATTCTCATGTTTTCAAAATTCCCTGACAATTCCCTGACATTTGCCTATAATTTCAAATTTCCCTGACAGTTCTCAAAATTCCCTGACAATTCCCTGACCTTGAAAAAATTTAAATTTCCCTGACTTTTCCCTGACACGTGGCAACCCTGCATGCTCTATTAGGTATTTAGGAATATTGGTTGATTTTTTTTAAAATATAGCAACAGACGTACTGCCTAGTAGCCATTCAGGAATAGTTCTAGCACTCTTGGTAAAAGGTCATCTACAAAAAATCCCTATAAAATTCATAACCTACAGATATGAACAGAAAATTAGCCTCATCCATAACTATGCTTTTTATCAACCCTTTCCTTCATATAGATGCATTTGCAAAGAGAGTTGATCCAGATCAGACTGCTCCTGTAGGAGCCGTCTGATCAGGGTCTGCAATGTTTGCTAATGGAATTTGTTGGATCTGTTTCTTTAGTTTCTTATTTCATAACTATTTTGTCCATTAAGTAGTATTGATATTAACATATAATAAATATACAACAAGAAAAGGGTTAAAAACAGTAATATCTTTAGTATAGTTGGTAAAGAGTCACATATGGAATAGTCCTGTAATATTTTACTGAAATCCAGCTCGTGTTTTCAGAAGAAGATTTTTACATTCTCACCATAGCCATACAAGAAGAATTAGCCCAAACCCTGTTGGCCATGTTCGGATTATGACTTAACAAAAATTTCACCTCAGCCTCCCCACAGGAATGGTGGTATAACTTTTTAATTTTAACCTTTAGTCTGCTATAGGCGGATGAGTGAATACCTATGCAAACAGTTTGGATTCAGATGAGACGCCGAGTAACTAGGGCCAGGCATCTCATCAGGATCCAAACTGTTTGACACCCTGATTGCATTTTGGTAGACAAATGTATTATAGCATGAATTATGAAAATGTAGTAGGTGAAAATTTCTGTAAAAATAATTTGCTCAGCAGGCTAAAGGTTAAAATTCAAGATGAAAATGTATCAGCAGATAAGGACAGCAAAATTAAAACAAACTAAGAAAATAGGAAGAAAATACAAACTGCTGCCACAGTTCCTTTCATCTGAATTGTCCCTACAGTCATTGTCAAAGTCACACTTCCAGTGAGAGGGTATACAGCGGCCATTGTCACAGGTAAACTGACCCGACGAGCATGTTTCATATTCTGCAAATAATTGTAAGGAACTGGATAATAAGCAAGTTTCACCTGTTTTCATATAGTCTACAACATACATGTATACTAGAACATGTATGTGCAATATTTGTTACTTTTAACCCATTCCTTCATATTGAAGCCTTTTTATGCCTATTTAAATGTCAATTTTTAAACCATTGCAATAAATAGAGCATTTGCACAAATGCAAATGCTCTATTCATCACATTGGTTTAAAAACTAAACCATTCTAACATTTTCCTTTTCTCTCGTAAATGCTCCGTTTCAGTAGATCTTTTCAAAAAGCTTGGATCTAAAAATAGCCAATGAGGTAATGGGCTAACTTGAGTGACTTGGTGTCACATGTCTTTAAGCTGTTTGTAATTCTAATTATGTTTCTGAAAAGAAATACAAGATACAAGCATATTTTCTCAGCACACTAAAGGAAACTGTTCAGTAGTATCTAACAAGAGTACCACCTAAGGTTCATGATACGCCCACTTGCAAAACTGCATTAGAATTATAGTATAACGGCCTTAATTCAACTCTCGTTTTACCGAGATACCCACCTATTCCGAGAGAATTTTGAGGTCCCGGATCAAATTCTATCAAATCTAATTGAAAATACCTGCATTAATCCGAATAGCAATAATCCGAAAATACGAGCATGTGTGCTGGTCCCGCGAATCATTCTAATTCCCTTTATTGATTGTTTAATTCCAGAACGGTGTTTTCCCACCTTTGAGGTAATTTATTCACACCTTCTCGATACCCTTTCGTAACCTTTTGAAAGATCCGTCTGTGGGGCATTAGATCTTCTAAATGTGTGAAAAACACATTCATTGAATGTAGACTTTACTTTGGAGTAAATAATGATGAGAATTTAATAGACTAAAGTCTAATAAACAAAGCGTCACAATCATAATTTGCATACGTTCTCAAACGTGTAGTGATTATTCGGTACCGCTGAAATTGTGCCATATAACGTCTTTTTGCTTTAAATTGTGAAATAGTGCAGTGCTTTTCGTGTAATACTTTGAAATTCGCAATATTTTTGGTACTTTTAAACAGTCTCGTTCATGCAGACTCTTGCTACGAGAGATGAACGAGAATAACTATTACAGAAGAAAAAAAAGTCGAGTGTTCTGATTATTAATTAATTGGGTCACTCGCCCTGACTTTTCTTACTATGAAACAGCACAAGAACGAAACGATAATGTTTGTGCACCCAACTCAGCACCAACAACTAAATTAATGTCGACAAATAGAAAATTATGCAAAATAAACGACATAGCGCTATACGCTACGACTGTTCTAGGAATATGTCTAAATGGTTTGAAACAAGTTATGAGTTTATTGTGAAGGGTCAGTTTAACGGACCCATACAAATTATTGTTAACCTTAGGTCACCGATGTGAATGATGTTTTCCGTTATCACTCATATAAGGAAAGAACCGATGAATTATATATGCATTGAAGTTTATGATAATGTTAAAAAAGTTTACTGTGAAGAAATACGCTTCCTGCCGTCATCAAACAATGCTCTTAGGAAATGACATAAAATGCTCTCGGTTCTTTCGAGCATCGTGATAATCAGAGGTTTTTACCGATTCCCAATGGTGCTCGAAATATCGCCAATATACTGTACCTCATTTTAAATAGCCTCCAGTTTCCCCCGATTCAATATGCTTTATAAATGTTGACAATTTTTAAATCATGCTTGATCTCCATATTAAGGTGATATTGTATAAAAAATAAATTGAAGTGAATATCTTACTAAATAAAAAAGTACCGGCCATCCTCATATTTGCAGATTTTCATAAAGTGCAAGGGCCATAACTCTGTAACAACAAATTAAATGAACCTCAAATTCAACTCAGCTTCAGATTTTGTTGCAAAAATCTTTTGTGTTAAGTTTTATTAATACCCTTTTAATAGTTTTCCCAGAAAACAGACAAAAAAGTTGTCATGGTGATATCATATAAAAAAAATATGGCCATCATCATATTTGCAGATTTTCATAAAGTGCAAGGGCAATAACTCTGTAATGACAAATTAAATGAACCTCAGAATGAACTCAGCTTCAGTTCAAGGGCCATAACTTTAAAATAAAATGACATATCAAATAACACGCAATATATGAGAAAATCCATATCAAGGTAATATCATATAAAACATTTGAAGTAAATATAATTTAAAATGAAAAAGTTATGACCATCCTCATATTTGCATTATTTTTTTAAGTGCAAGGGACATAACTCCATAACATCAAATTAAATGAACCTCAGAATCGACAAAGCTTCATATCTTGATGCATTAAAGATTTGTGACGTTTTATTAATATCTCTCAAATAGGTTTACGAGAAAACATCGGACAAACAAAATGTTGACAGACGAACGGACCGACAATCAAATGGACGGACAGACGGACAGGGCCACAGCAATATACGACCACCTTTTTGAGGTGGGTGTATAAAAAATCTTATCATTGTTATTCAACTCCTTGCATGCGAAGTAATTTTTCTGTAACTATTATAGTTTGCTTCCATTCTTAAAATATAATCTGTGCTAAAGTATTGTCAAAGTGTCGAACAGTTTGATGAGATGCCACACGATGCTCCTATAGGGGCTACTCTGTGTGTAAATGTGTGAACCGGGGTTTATATGAAGGAAAGGATTAACTTATATATTTAAATTTCAATGGGGTATTATTGGCTAAGACTAAAACTGTAGGATCAGATTTTTAAAATTCCATAAGCAAGCAGTGCAGACCCTGATCAGACAGCTCCTACAGAAGCTGTCTGAACTGGTCTTCTCTATTTGCAAATGCATTAACCCTTTCCCTATTCTGTGTTTATTACAAATGTCAATACCTACTGAATATTCATGGACAAAAAGGTTACACTGAAATATGGAACGTGGAACATTGTAGACATTTTAGAAAGCAAAAAAAAAAAGATCTATCAAATTCTATTAGCAAACAGGGCAGGCCCTGATCAGACGGCTCCTCTAGGAGCCTTCTGATCTGGGTCTACTCTGTTTGCAGATGCGTGAAAACACGTTTATATGAGCGAAAGGGTTAAAAGAAGTTTATATCAGAGAAAAAGTTTGTATACTGTTGTTTACATGGCATCCCATCCATATATAAATTGTTTTTAAAGCTATTCACTTATTAGCAAAATGCTTGTTAAAGGTTAAACCCTTTCCTTGACACATTTGCAAACAGAGTAGACTTAGATCAGACAGCTCCTATAAGTGCCATCTGATCAGGATCTACTCTGTTTGCAAATAGAATTTGATAGTTCTGTTACTTTACCATCTAAAATAGCTATAATGTTCCAACTTCAATATTTCATTATATAACCATTTTGTCCATGAGTATTCAGTAGGTATTGAAATATGGATAAACATAGAACAGGGAAAGGGTTAAACAAAAAAATCTTTCAATGGGTAACAAACTAAATCATCACTCACTGCAGTCGGTCTCATCAGACTGGTCCCCACAATCATTGTCCCGATCACACTTCCATGTAGCAGAGATACATTTCCCATTGTTACACTGGAACTGGCTATCACTGCATGTAGATGTGATATTACCAGCTATACACTGTCCAGTTATGTTGGAGTATCCGAACGGACAGCATTTTTCATCTCCTCCTTCTGCTACCACATACAATGTTGCATTGTTACCACAGCGGCATGTCCGATTTTTGCCGTGTTGGTCACTCAAAAATGGTGGTTTCAATAAACACAGTTGACTACACCCAGGTGATTCTCGACAAGCTTTGTTGCCCTCTGAAACAGGAGAAAATATACTTAGTTTCTGAATGCTGAACTTTCAAAGGAGAATGGCAGTTAATTTTTCCATTGTCCCATTCAGTATGAAAAGATAAAAAAAAATTCTAAAACTTTTTAACACTTTACTTGATAAAGATGTATATCTATGCACTTACAAAGTAGACCCAGATCAGACAGATCCTGCTTATTTTAATGGAATAAATACAGTAGAAACTGTCTTAACTCATTCCCTCCTAGGCTGTTTTTAGACCCAACCTCTTTAAATAAATCTACTGAAAAGGAGCATTAACTATAGAAAAGAAGTTTTAGAATTGTGTAGTCTTGAAACCATTGTGATAAATAGAGCATTTGCTCCTATGGAGCAAATGCTCTATTTATCACAATGGTTTCAAAATGTGAATTTTATAGTGGCGCCAAAATGTGTCACTAGGAGGGAATGTGTTAAGCTGTCATTCATTTATTGAACATGGGAGTCATAAAAAGCAGGTGGTTGCTCAACCCTTTCCAAATTCCATGTTCAATATTCATGTTAGCAGTAATGACATCATGCATATTTATTAGATGAATTTTTATAATGGGTTATGGTTTGTTTGTTTGTTTTGATTAATGTCCGTTTCTGTTCACTATGGGCTAATTGGATGCACCAGAGAGATGAGAGAGGATACAGAAACCCAAGCACGATGCCCTACCCTATCCTGGTGGGAGATTGAATCCGAGAACCCTGGTATTGTGTGAACCCAGAATATTTTGGTATTGGTATAAACTTTAGAATCAGATCTATATTTTTCCATAAGCAAACAGAACAGACCCTGATCAGACCGCTCCTGTAGGAGTTATGTGATCTAGGTCTTCTCTGTTTGCAAAATGCATGAAAAGGCTTTAATATGAAGACAAGAGTGTTCAGAGGAACACATGTGTCACCTACTCGCAACTGACACAAAAACTGTTAATATGCTGGAGTGCGAAAATCAGAACAAAGGGGAATAACTCAAAACGTAATGCATTCAGAGTGATGGATCTTAGTTACATCAATGGTCCTCAATGAGAGGAAGACACACGCGAAATTTGAAAGATCTATAATGATTAGCTTAGAAATGATGGCCAAAAACGAAAGTGTGACGGACAGACAGACAGACAGACGATGGAAAAGTGATCCCTAAGTGACACACTGCCTCTCGGCAGGTGACAAAAAAAGGGTTAATGCACGGCAAATGTAATAGGAGCTTTCTGCATTACTTTTCATCTCAATTAACTTACCACCTGCCTTACAGACACATAATTAGACCACCTCATTTTGATGCTCGCTTATTCCTTTCCTCTCTATAAATATGCCTTTCTACGCCTCTGTAAAAGTCACTTCTTAAAACCATTGTGATAGAGCAAAAAATTTTGCTCCTATAGGAGCAAATGCTCTATTTATTACAATGGTTTCAAACTACAAAATTCTAAAATTTTCCTTTTCTCTAGTTAATGCTCCTTTTCGGTAGATAAATTCAGAGAGGTTGAGTCTAGAAATAGCCTATGGAGGAAAGGGTTAAGATAGGTTCTACCGTAGTTCTTATTCTACAGTATCTGCCTTGACCAGTATTTCCATGTCAATATCTCATTTTGAACTATTATAAAATTGTAATACTTCTTACATGATTATTCCTTTATATACTTATGCAAACAGAGTAGACCCAAATCAGATGGCTTATGTAGGAGCTGTTTGATCAGGGTCTACTCTGTTTGCTAATAGAATTTGATAGATCTGTTTCTTTGCTTGTTTGTTTATAACTATTTTGTCCATGAATATTCAGTAGGTATTGAAATTTGGAATAAATATAAAACAGGGAAATTCATGGACAAAATGGTTATAATGAAATATGGAAAGAGGAACGTTGTAGTCATTTTAGAAAGTAAAGAAACAGGTCTTTCAAATTCCACTAGCAAACAGAATAGACCCTGATCAGACGGTTTCTGTAGGAGCCTTTTGATCTGGGTCTACTCTGTTTGCAAATGCGTGAAAACACATTTATAAGGTTAATTCAATATTTCAAAATTCAAAGAAAAATCATTTGATTTGAATAATGGGTAAAAGTTACCTGGGACACTGTAGGCCAAGGTCAGATATTTCCAACATATTTCCAGGGCCACATTTAACCCTTAACTCCACGAGTATTCATGTAAGAAATAATGGAACCATGAATAAACGTAATTAGTTGTAAAACCTCGATTATTCGAATTTTCTGTATGGAAGAATTTTGACCCTTTTACGCAGGTGGCTGCTTAATGCATGGTGAAAGTAATGCATTAAGCTGCCACCTGTCTTAAAGATCGATAATAATACGTATTTTCGTGTTCGAATAATCGAGATTTTACTTAATTAGTTTAATTTTTATAATGACATTAAGAGATTATAAAAGCCTGGAACCTACCTCTGTATGAAATTTCTTCATATATTTTCAGACTGTGTACAACTGACCGGACTCGGACAGTATCGAGGTTAACTCCATCATACTTGCTGCAGCTCTTAATGTAATAATTTGCATCGCTGGACCAGTAAAGACGATTCTGACGAGAAACAGATCACTCCATATTATTTCGAGTCATATCTTGTTAAATCACAGCATAAAACTAGAAATACAGTATAATCTTGATTATACAAACACTCAAAGATGCATCATCATAGATCTTTAACCTTTTCCCTCATATAAATGTGTATTCAGGCATCTGCAAACAGAGAAGACCCAGATCAGATGGCTCCTATAGGAGCCGTCTGATCAGGGTCTGCTCTGTTTGCTAATGGAATTTGATAGCTCTGTTTCTTTAGTTTCTAAATTGGCTACAATATTCTACCTCGAATATTTCATTCATTATAACTCTTGTCCATGAATATTCAGTAGGTATTGAAATCTTGAATAAAATGGTGGCAGCTTAATGCAGAGTAAAAGTCATGCAGAAAGCTCTTCCAGAAGCTTTCTGCATGACTTCCACTCTGCATTAAACAGCTACCTGCCAAAATTCTTCAATACTAAGATTTCGAATAATCAAGATTTTACTGTATGTTCATAGGAGACAAATACTCTGCCATTTTCACCAAGTGAAACCATGTAATTCTGCATTGTGGTAAAGTTTAAAACAAATCCAATAAAACTTATCAGAAGAGCTGGACACCCAAGATTTTCCACTACATCATATAAATATAAGGCAAAAAACAAAGGATAATAATTCCGTCAAAAACCGTTGCAGCAGAATTCACTCCGTTAACATTCAGCACTCTACTGGCACTTTTCGATAAACTTTGCAAACAGTTTGGATCCAGATAATCCAGATAGATCTATACTGTTTGTCACTCTGACATTGTTTTTGAAAACTAATGGACGAAAAACATACACTTAGAAAAGAAGTAGATGACAATATTTGACGATTGCTCAAGGTGCAGAATGTCATAGGCATCTGCACTCTATACTGTTTCTTCTGTGAAAGTTTGAAACAAATCCAATCAAAGTTGTTGAATGCCAAAGATAATGCCAAATGATGGCCATGGGTCTATTCCATTTAATAGCTCACCTTGGCAGTTCATGGCAGGCACTTTAAATCTAAAACCATTTGCATATATTATGAATTCAGCAAAACTGTTTAACCCTTTCCTCCACAAATACACATTTTTACGTCTCTGTAAAAATCACCTGTTGAAACCATTGTAATAAATAGAGCATTTGCTCCTATAGGAGCATATGCTCTATTTATCACAATGGTTTCAAACTACAAAATTCTAAAATTTTCCTTTTCTCTAGTTAATGCTCCTTTTCGGTAGATTTATTCAAAGAGGCTGGATCTAAAAATAGCGTATGAGGGAAACGGTTAAACATTCTCAGTCAATTTAAACCCTTTACTCCATAAATACACCTTTCTATGTGTTAGCAATCAGAGTAGACCAATATCAGACAGCTCCTGTAGGAGCTGTCTGATCAGGGTCTGCTCTGTTTGCTTATGAAATAATATAGATATGAATCTATAGTTTCTACCACCATTTCCTGTGTTCATACAGGTACCATTATTAACCCATTGGCGCCCAGTGGATTCTTCCATGTTTATATATTGGATTAGTCCATATTTTATCAAAGGGGTGCCTGGACTAAATTTTCAGTTTCGTTTTGTTTTATATTGAAATTCCTATCAGCAAACAATGTAGACTCTGATCAGACGCCGCATTATGCGGCGTCTGATCAGAGTCTACACTGTTTGCCTACGTCCCACATATGGGATCGTGGGAGCAAATGGGTTTATATTCATTATTTCTTACATGAATATTCATGGATGAAGGCCTAACCTTTTCCCTGTTCAATATTCATGTAAGAAATAATTACATTACAAATATTTATTATCTGAATTTTTACAATGTAAAAGTTTTAAGGAATTGTTTGACAAAAACTGTAGAGTGAGAGCTATATGATGTCATTGATACGCAAACAGAGAAGACCCAGATCAGACGGCTCCTATAGGTTAACAATAGGAACACAATAAGAAGTTTGAAACTTGTCCCTCACCTTATAGATTCCAACTGATAGAGGATTATTAGCAGTCTGTCCACTGACAATTGTTCTCACTAGACTGCCATTGAACTCTGCTGCCCGTATATAACCAGATGATGTATCTGACCAGAAAATACGCTCTAGATTGAAGTCAATTGCAAGCCCACCCACTGAGCCAACCATGGAACCACTGATGATTTTTTGAATAGAACTGTTTGTGCCATCCATCCACACCCTGTAAATGGCTGGAGATCCAAACCATAAGTCTGTCCAATACATCCACCTGAAAAACAAGATGTGTTTGTCAAATTGACCTTTGACCTTGATCATGATGTATGACCTTGATCTTAAAAAGTCACCCCTTAAAATGTTCGCCTCCATAAGTATCACATGCATGCCAAGTTTGAAGCATGTATGTTCAATGGTTACAATTTCCTTTTTTCAGAAACAGACAACGAGAGTTGTCACAAATAAATGAAGAATGCCTCGATGCGGTGAAAAATATGGTAATCATGCACAGCGCTACTAATTATTAAAGGAAATTTTTTACACACCTGCACACATACAGACAGACTCACCGACATACAATGCAATTTTAACCCCTTACTCCAAAAATACGGCTTTCTAAGCCTTTGTAAACAGAGAAGACCCAGATAAGATGGTTCCTATAGGAGCCGTCTGATCAGGGTCTGCTCTGTTTGCTTATGACATAATACAGATCTGATTCTATAGTTTCTACTTTGGCAAAAACCATTCCATGTGTTAATATGCCATTTTAAAAATTAAAAAATTAATAATGAATAATTCATGATGTCATCATTTCTTACATGAATACTGTACTTTGGGAATAATTAGCGTCGTGATATTTTTGCCACTTTGCTTCAAAATGCCCGTGTTTTATTTTGGTCAGTTTAATTTTTGCCATTCCAGGATTAAAGGGGCAAAAAATAAACACATACCCCGGTACATGAATTGAAAGTAGAAAAGATTATTCTACCTTTGGTTAATTTCAAGTATTCAAGTTGTTATTGTTAAAACGGAAATACTAGAATAAGAAGTAGGAAATGCTATTTCCGGTCATGTCTAATTCCAGGGTGAGTATAAGGTATATCAGCTTCTACAAAATAAAACTTTCCCATAATGTCTACCACATTACATTTAGGTCACACCACTGCTTCTTTTTGTACAGCTTTATATTCTTACCCATGATCTGGATCCAGGACCAGATTAGCAGGATTGTATAAAACATCATCCCTAATCAGCTCACGTCGGTTTGTGCCATTTCGTCTGGACACCTGAATAGTCTTGAAGCTGTTGTCTATCCAGTAGATGTTGCGTCCTTCCCAGTCGTATGCAAGGGACACGATGTTGCCGATACTTGAATTATGAATTTGCTCAATTGTGTGATTTCCATCCTCACAGAGTCGCTGTAGTTTGAGTAAAACAATAAAAAAAATTAAATTCTTAAATATTTGTGCAGGTTACTGGTGAACTCTTTAACTTTTTCTCTGTTCAATATTCATGTAAGAAATGATGACACAATAAACATCATGAAGCAAACAGAGCAGACCCTGATTAGACCCCTCCCACAGCAGCCCTCTCATCTGGGTCAACACTGTTTGCAAATGCGTTTAAGTAGGAAGAAATGAAGAAATGGGTTACTTACTAGCACCAAATTATTTGTACCGTTCATGTAGAAATGAAAGAAATATTAATATGCAATGGACAAAAACCATTTATATATCCCTTTCTTCCATAAATATGCCTTTCTACGCCTCTGTAATAGCCACTTCTTGAAACCATTGTGATAAATATAGTATTTGCTCCATAGGAGCAAATGCTCAATTTATCACAATGGTTTCAATACTACACAATTCAAACATTTTCCTTTTCTCTAGTAAATGCTCCTTTTGCATAGATTTATACAAAGAGGTTGGGTCTAAAAATAGCATATGGGGGAATGGGATATATAACTGTGATAGTGAACCTCCTCAGGATCATTTTGGGGAAGATTGGTCATATTCCATTCAGCACTGTAACAAATTTTGTTTAAAAACAATCTATTTAAAGCATTTGTGACATACCTATTTCATAGATCAGAACAATTTATATAGCTTTAAGCCTTTAACCCATTCCTCATAATGAAGTCTTATGACACCTCTGTAAAAGTCATTTTTTTTAAACCATTGTGATAAATAGAGCATTTGCTCCACAGAAGCAAATCTCCTATTTATCACAGTGGATTCTAAATTACACAATTCTAAAATTGTCCTTTTCTCCATTAAATGCTTCTTTTCATTAGATTTACTCAAAGAGGGTGGATCTAAAAATAGCTTATATGAGGGAATGGGTTAATAGAGGCCCTCCTGAGGATCATGTCTGTGAAGTCTGTTCATGTCCCATTTGGCAGTTTAGAAGGAATATCATTCACTGAAAATTCATTTTTAACTTTTAAAGATGACCTACTTATGCCACAGACCGAGGCCATTTATATAACTTTAAACACAAAAAAGGGAAAAAAGTACACATGCAAAAATCATACCAGAAATCAAGCAAACACTAACCTGTATTTTTTTTAGAGAATTGTCGGACCAGTAAAGGCAACGGTTGATGTAATCATAGTCAAATGCACTTATTTCTCTGTTGTAACTGTCTGTCAGCAAGGTTTCTTCTTGCATGTTCGATTCCAGCAATAACCGCTTGATGGAAGTACCTTGGGTATACAGCATGAACTCCTGCGTATCTAAAGTATAAATATGCATGTGCACTTCTTTTAAACCTTATACCTGATGAATATATAAGATATATTGACATCATGAATATCAACTAGCCCCTTGTTGCTAGTGTTTGTCTAGTTTCTTGCCCTTTTTTATCATTCATTTAGTTTCTTGCCCCTTGTTATCATTTATCTAGTTTCTTGCCCCTTGTTCCTAGTCAGTTACTCCTTAAGTACGCCTTTTTGCCCCTTTGTAAACAGAGTACACCCATATCAGATAGCTCCTCTAGGGGCCATCTGATCAAAATCTGCTCTGTTTTCTTTTTGATATAATATAAACATAATTCTACAATTTCTGCCATGGGAAAAATTTCCAGCGTTGATATGCTATTATAACAATTAAAGAAATTAATATTCATGAGGGCATTATTTCGTACAAGAATTTCCAAGAAGCAAAGGGTTAAAGAAATAGTATCCAATTCAACATATTATTTCCTGGAATTCATGAAACTTATTATATTTCTACTTTAATTTGATAGTATGACAATACTATTTTTGATTCAATTTCTTTTATTTGCTTTTATCTTGATCATAGATCATTGATATGGTTGTTATTGCTAATGGTTCCATAATTTCACAATATTTTAGATCAAGTCTGCATATGGAACAACTAATATATTTTTAAACAAAGTGCATCTGGGTAAAACCAATGACATATCACCAAACAGCTGTATGGTTTTCTAATAAGAAATCCAAAATGCCTGTAAGGGATTTGAACTCTCATTTGTGAGAGGCTAATCAATGTCCATAACCACTCTGCAATTGAGCTCCCAACAGCTTGTTTAACATGAGTGTTAGATAATATGAGTAAGAACCATGGTTCGTGTGAAATGTCAAATTGTAAAAAACATTTTCAAACAATGCAAGGGGCCCAAATACAGACCATTGTTTCAAACAGATTATAATACAGTGAAACCTCTCTATAACAACCACTAAATTACATCAAGTAGTTTGTGTAAAAGGCAGGTGGCTGCTTAAAGCAAGGTGAAAGTAAAACAGAACGCTCCTACAGGAGCGTTCTGTTTAACTTTCACCTTGCTCTAAGCTGCCACCTGCCCTAAATACCATATAATTAACACAATTTAGTGGCCGTTAGAGAGAAGTTTTACTGTATAGAGCATAAATGCAGAAAACAGTTGAACCAAAGAACTTACTATGGATACTGCAGGCATACATATATGGAATGTAGCGTTCCTCCATGCCACCTGAGCATGAATCCCCAGAAATTTTGCGATAGCCCCGGGTATGTGGGTAGAAGGTGCCCGCTGGACATGGCCGGGGTATTCTGAATACATCATCCCCTATTTCAGGATCACGCCGACATATTGTTATACCGAATGCACGGTTTGGCTTGTACCCAAAGTCACTAGAAATAAGAGTAAAACAAAAACTTTAATGTTAGCAGTTATCCCCTTTTCTCCATGAATATCCTGGCAAGAAATAAATATGTCATGAATATTAATTAACAGTGTCTTTACAATGACACCATGAATAAAAGAAATTCTTTACATAACAGACATTGTGGTTCTACTCTGTTTGCAAAGGCGTATATATGGAGTAACGCATTATAAAGACGTGGCATGTCAATCTTGATCTTGACACCAGACATCCCAAATGCAACCACAAGCTTCATATGAATGCAATGTATCAGTACAGTAAAACCTCTCTAAACCTGTCAATAAATTTAGTATAGATATCAGTCTTTAACCCATTACCTCCTAGGCTATATTTAGATCTAACCACTTTGAATAAATCTACCGAAAAGGAGCATTAACTGGAGAAAAGGAAAATTTTAGAATTTTGTAGTTTGAAACCATTGTGATAAATAGAGCATTTGCTCCTATAGGAGCAAATGCTCTATTTATCACAATGGTTTCACATAGTGACTTTTACAGAGTTGCCAAAAGTCGTCAATATGAGGGAATGGGTTAAGACAGGTTGCAACTAAATGCAGGGTGAAAGTCATGCAGAAAGCTGATCTAGGGGCTTTCTGCATGACTTTCACCTTGCATTAAGCTTCCACCTGCCTAAAAGTATCTTAATTCTGCTCTACTACAATAATTATTCTAGTTTAGAAAGGTTTTACTGTAGACTTTTGGTCAAAAAATGTCATAAAATGCAGCGGACTGGAATGATTTGTATCTGATAAAAGGTCACCTGCATATCAACTCTCTGAAATTCCGTGGAAACACCCTTTCCCTGTTCAATATTCATGCAAGAAATAATGACGTCATGAATATTCAATAGCTGAATTTTTATAATGACATATGTACATAGGATTTTTCGGTATTGGTAGAAACCACAGAATCAGATCTATTAGAATTTCATAAGCAAACAGAGTAGACCCTGTTCAGACGGCTCCTAGAGGAACCATCTGATCCGAGTCTAGTCTGTTTGCAAATGCATGAAAAGGTGTTTATATGAGGGAAAGGATTAATGAGATGTCGTTTATAGAATTGTCAGTTAAATCTATTTTCAGATCCTGTGACCTACCTACACAGCGAACTGGAACAATTTATCAACACCTGACAGAGGCTCACCTACAAGCTATCCCTATGAAATTTGGTGAGAATCAAGTGAGTGGTTTATGAGAAGATGTTGTTTAACCCATTACCTCATAGACTATTTTAGACCAAACCACTTTCAATTAATCTACCGAAAAGGAGCATTAATTGGAGAAAAAGAACATTTTAGAATTGTGTTGTTTAGAAACCATTGTGATAAATAGAGCATTTGCTCCTATAGAGCAAATGCTCTATTTATCACAATGGTTTCCAAAGGTGACTTTTACAGAGGCATAGAAAGGTATATTTATGGAGGAAAGGGTAAAGAAATTGTTCATATAACTCTTTACTCCATAAGTAATTATGTAAGAAATAATGACATCATGAATATTAATTATATTTAAAACAATTGTTATAACTGCACATGGACACAGGAACTTTTGGCTATGGCAAAAATTGTAGAATCATTTCTATATTATATCATAAGCAATTAAAGCAGACCCTGATAAGACAGCTCCTATTTTATCTATATTGATTCTGTTTGCAAAAGCATAGAAAGGTGTATTTACGGAGTAAAGGGTTAAGTCTATATTTAGCTCCTGTGACCTAATAATGCAGTGGGCAGGAATTATTTATACAAATCTGACAAAGAATCACCTGCACATCAAACCTGTGAAATGGGATGAAAATCCAGTCAAGAGATATAGGAGACGGCTGATGACAGATGATGTACAACAATAGACGGAAGACATAGGGCAATCCCATTAGCTCAACTTGGCATTGTGTGCCAGGTGAGCCAAATATTAAGTTGACCCTTTCCTTCATACAAACACCCTATCACACATTTGCAAACAGAGTAGACCCAGATCAGACAGCTCCTATAGGTGCCGTCTGATCAGGGTCTGTTCTGTTTGCTAATGGAATTTGATAGGTCTGTTTCTTTAATCTCTAAAATGGCTACAATGCTTCACCTTCCATACTTCATTATAACTATTTTGCCCATGAATATTCAATAGGTATTGAATTTTGGAATAAACATAGAACAGGGAAAAGGTTAAAGAATATTTATGAAGTGATCCATTCATGCATAAATAATCACTAGGTAAAGGATACAGCATTTAACCCTTTCCCTGTTCTATGTTTCTTTCAATTTTCAATACCTACTGAATATTCATGGACAAAACAGTTACAATGAATATGAAAGGTTGGATATTGTAGCCATTTTAGAAACTAAAGAACCAGATCTGTCAACTTCTATTAGCAAACAGAGCAGACCCTGATCAGACAGCTCCTCTAGGAGCCGTCTAATCTGGGTCTATTCTGTTTGCAACTGCGTGAAAACACGTTTGTATGATGGAAAGGGTTATATGTTGTATCACAGCATAAAACAGTATGGAGCCTGATGTCAAGACACTTGAAATCTCATCTGGACCCCAATTACTTGCAAAAACCATAAAAAATCAGTTTGTAGTGTTTAAAGAGTTAGGTTTCACAGTGGTTATACCATTCAAAATCCTGTCTACTACACTGACAGTTCTCTGATCTTATTTCCCTCTCGTATTCTTCCCCATTGTAGCAGTTTGCGTGAGGAATCCGCTTCTCATATATAGTCCTTCTGCCCAGAAGACAACCTGAAACAAATTTGCATAACAATTAATCATATATCCTCAGACAAAATACATATATCAAGTAAAAAGAAACAAGGAGAAAACTAAAAACAGGTGATGCCTAAGTTATGAATCTTGTATGTGGCCAAACATCTACACATAATTAACCTTTACTGATGAATATTCATGAAAGAAATTATGACATCATGAATGGTTTTTAGCTGAATTTTCAAAATGGCATACAAACACATGGGTTTTGGCCATGACAGAACTGTAAAGAATCAGATCTACAATTCAAGCAGCAAACAGAGCACAACCTTATAAGACCATTCCGCCTGATCTGGGTCTATTCTATTAGGCATATTCTAAAACCGATATCTAAGAAGAAGCGGGTTTTGAAGGATTTCCTACTTTCAGAACTTATGTACTTCACAATAGCAGGTGTTAAGTGGCGGCTGTAAAAAGTCGCCTGTACTTCTTTCTCAGTATTGATATATTTTCTGGTCCTTTCGGATCATTAGTTTCATTCTAATTAGTTTGAAAATTAAACACCGCTTAAGCCAGTGTTAGGGGCCGTGAGTAGTATTACATTTTATATAATTGCTCATGAACAGACTCAATAAAAACAAAGTCTACAATTTTCTCCGTTCTCATAGCTGGTTTTGATTTTGAAGGATCTCCTAATTTCAGAACCATCAGCAAACAGAGCTTAACCTGATCAGACGGCTCCACCTGATCTGGGTCTATTCTATTAGGCATATTCTAAAACAGATATCTACGAAGAAGCGGGTTTTGAAGGATCTCCTACTTTCAGAACTTATGTACATCACAATAGCAGGTGTTAAGTTCTTGTGTGGCGACCGTAAAAATTGCCTCATACTTCATTCTCAGTGTTGTTATATTTTCTGGTCCTTCAGGATCATTAGTTTTGATGTCATTAGTTATGAAAATTGAATACTGCTTAAGCAGATGCAGGGGGGGGGGGGGGGGGGAGGGGGGGGGGGGGGCATGAGTAGTTTTGCACTTTTAATAACTGCTCATGAACAGACTGCAATTTTCCCTTTTCACATTGCTGCAATCAAATTTTGATTTCGAACAACCCCGTCTGATCTGGGTCTACTCTGTTTGCAAAGGCATTTATATGAAGGAAACAGTTAATATATTGGTATTTGTTACGCTAAAACATCCACACAATTACCTTGGAAGGCTGTGTCACTTGGCAAAGACCATTCCTTGTAGTCAGAATCTGCACATTTGTATGCTGAAATAAACATAACCAAAAGGTATATCAATACATCCGAAACTTAACTATCCCTTCACTCCATGAATATTCATGAACAAATAATAACATCATGAATATTAATTAGATTAGTTATAATAGCACATGGACACAGGGATTTTTGGTCATTGTAGAGACTGTACAATCATATATTTATATTATATCATAAGCAAACAGATCAGACCCTGATCAGACGGCTCCTGTAGGAGCCATCTGATCTGGGTCTTCTCTGTTTACAAAGGCAGAGAAAGGCATATCTATGAAGTAAAGGGTTGTTATTGAAGTGTACAGTAATAACCCTTTTACTTGATACAGTAAAACCTCTCTATAACAGCCACTAAATTACATCAAGTATTTAATGTTAAAGGCAGGTGGCTGCTTGAAGCAAGGTGGAAGTAAAACAGAACGCTCCTATAGGAGCATTCTGTTTTGCTTCCACCTTGCTTTAAGCAGTCACGAGTCCTGTCCTAATTACCAACTAATTAATACAATTTAGTGACCGTTATAGAGAGGTTTTACTGTATTCCTTTCATAAAGGAAGTAGACCCAGACAAGACAGCTTCTAGATGACCCAGACAAGACAGCTTATTATACTGCAAAGTAAAATCCTCACTTCTGATTGGTTAACTAGCCGTGTACATGAGTCCATGTACCCTGTGAGCTGACAGGGTACATAGACATTCCCCATGGCAGGCCCCACATATTATGGTCAGAAACCAAAAGACCGACTTCTCGACTCGGCTAAACAATGGCAAAATTCATAATAGACAACTATTGATACGTAAAGAAAACAATGCAGGAATGAATTAAAAAACATCATTGTTTGAAATGACCAATAAAACAGTTTTTAGAGGAGTTATTATATCGTCCAGCCATCTATAATAACACGAACGCCGATGAAATACAATACACACCACATCGGATACCTTCGGGTAGAAATAAATGTATTGGGGCGCTTTTAGGGGAATTAGCGCGTTTAGTGATTCAACATGCCAACATGGATTTATATAAATTATCCTAACCGTAAAACTTTGCAGTATAATAAATTCGTTATACAGTTCTTTCCCAGGGTACATGACGATTTATTCCCGGCTGGTAAAATCATGTAACCCTCGCCTAACGGCTCGGGCAACATGATTTTCCTCAGCCGGGAATAAATCGTCATGTACCCTGGGAAAGAACTGTATAACTAATATTCTAGATGACCCAGACAAGACAGCTTCTAGATGACCCAGACAAGACAGCTTCTAGATGACCTGTCTCATTTGAATCCGCTTATTTGCTTGTGTGTTACATATTTATATATTCTACTCTATACAATGCAAAAGTAAGAAAAACTGAAAACAAACATTCTGCATTATAATCATTCTGCATTAATTCTATACTGTATTAAGAAGCAATCTGCTTTTAACCCTTTCCCTCATACAGACACCTTTTCACACTTCTGCAAACAGAGAAGACCTAGATCACATGGTTTCTGTAGAAACTGTCTGATCTGGGTCTGCTCTGTTTGCTTTTGAAATTATATACATCTGATTGTTTCTGCCAAAGTCAAAACTCCTGTATTCATATTTCATCATGAAAATTCAGATAATCAATATTAATGGTGCCATTATTTCTTACATGAATATTCATGAGGGAAATGATTGAAGAACCCACTCTTTACATTAAAACTGATTGACTATACCTTCAAAAAGCTCTACTGTATAAAAATATTTCTATGAAAAATAATTCTGAATTTCTTATAAAAAGAGATAATAATAATACATAATCTTGATGTATGACCTTGATCTTAATAAGTCACACCTAAAAATATTTGCTTGCAAAAGTTGCACATGCATGCCAAGTTTGGAGTATGTATGTTGAATGGCGACAAAATTATCCCCAATTTAAATCTGACCAGTAATTTTACCTTTGACCTTGATTATGACCATGACCTTAATACTTCACACCTAAAAATCTTCGCCTCCAAACGTTGTACAAGAATGCTAAGATTGAAGTATGTATATTGAATGGCGACAAAATTATCGCAAATCTAAATTTGACCTGTAATCTGACCTTTATGTATGACCCTGAGCATAATAAGTCGTCCCTAAAAATGCTCGACTTCATAAGTTGCATACACATGCCAAGTTTGAAGTATGTATATTGAATGGCGACAAAATTATCACCAAAGTTAAAGATAGGAACAAACCACCAATTAAGAGACAGACAGAGCAAAAACAACCCAGATTCCAAAAAACAATCCTTATTTTTTGTCTCCATGAAAATTACCTGTACACAAAGTTTGATGACAAACATAGTCTTTCCTTACTAAATGCCAAGATCAGACAATTCTAAGAAGTGGTCAAAGTGTAGGGTTTGGTGGAGAAATAATGAAGCTATTAAAACAAAACACAAAAAACTATGAATACACCATATTTAGTGTATGTGATTACAAAGTATATACATTCACTCTATGTTTGTACTATGATATGTAACGAAAAACAAACTTACCAAAAACTGACGACATGTTAAGATTGATAACCTGCCAGGAGTGGGTATCTGTGTATGAACCAAACAAAAACACCACAGTGGTTCTCTCCCCTGGCTGAGTGAGTAACCCATAGACTTGAATAGGTACTGTTGTAAAGTTGTATGTATGCCAAACTTCTCCCTCATCAGTAGAGTAACTGAAACAGACAAAATGAAACAGACAAATGAAACAGACAATGGATGACAATATCACTTTCTGTGAACATCATTATTCTCAAAAGTATTTTGTTGCATATTTTTTTCCGCAACTATTTCTGAGTGTTTCTGTGCAATTCACTTTTAACCTTTTACCTGACGAATATTCGTGTATGAGAGATCAATCATTTACTCCATGAATATTCATGAAAGAAAAACAAATGACATAATGAATATTAATTACATTATTTGTTAAAATGACATATGAACACAGGACATTTTGACAGGAATAGTAGAAAGAGATCTTTATCATACCATAAGCAAACAGAGCAGACCCAGATCAGAAGGTTCCTATAGGGGGCGGTCTTATCTGGGTCTACTCTGTTCGCAAAGGCATAGAAAGGCTTATTTATGGAGTAAAGGGTTAATGGAGATTGTTGGTGGGCAGTTGGTTTTCAGATAGGATAGGCACATGGATGGATGGATAGACAGATGGACTAAAGGAAAGTTTCTAATATTATAAAACAAGACTGAACCTATTGAACAGAGGATATTAAAAATGGAGTAGATCCAGATCACATGACTCCAGCAAGAGCTGTTTGACCAGTGTCTGCATTGTTTGCTTATCTTTTACAGATCTGGGTCCATCCTTATAACCCTTTTTAGTTGAGTCTGAGTTTGTTCTCAAGTTTTTGATTGGTCCGATTTGAGCCTTTCTGCTATGAGAATGGTGTAGGAGCTGTCTGATAACCCATTCCCACATATTGACACCTTTGATGCCTATGTAAAAGTCACTTTTTGAAACCATTGTGATAGCAGGCAAATGCTCTATTTATCATAACGGTTTCAAAACTAAACTATTCTAAATTTTCCGTTTCTCTAGTAAATTCCCCTTTACAGTAGATTTATTTTAAGAGGTTGGGTCTGAAAATAGCCTATGAGGTAATGGGTTAACCCTTTCCCGTATACAAATGCATTTTAATGCATTTGCAAACAGATTAGACCCAGATCAGATGGCTCCTATAGAAGTCGTCTGATCAGGGTCTGCTCTGTTTGCTAATGGAATTTGATTCCCTTAGTTTCTGAAATAGCTACAGAGTTCCATCTTGCATATTTCATTATAACTATTTCATACATGAATATGCATTAGTTATTGAAATTTGTAATAAATATAGAACAGGGAAAGGGTTAAGAGACTGTATTGTGTATCTATATGGAATTCCCCTTTTGCTGATAATGGGAATGGTGTAGAAGCTGTGTCTGATCATGGTCAGCATCGTTTGTTTATATATTACACACCCGAATCCCCTCCTGTTTGCCATGAGAATGGTATAGGAGTTGTATGATTACTTACACAATCTGGTTAGTGGGCTCATAGGCATTCACTGCTACCACAATTCCTCCATGGTCTGCTATGCTGAAATAGTGGTTCTGCTGAAGCACCTAAATGATACAGAAAACATCAGTCATATTCTCATCCAATATGGCCACTTGAATAATATTCTCTTTGATTTTATAGCTGAATGCATGTAACAAAAATGTGACGTGTATTTTGACATGATAATCTTTGAAAAAGGCCCATAGTGGTCGAAATATTTGATCACAGCAATTCAAGTATTTATGTACAAAATGTATTATATTAATTCCCTTTTTTGGAATATTTTCTTCATTGTGAATCTTTTAGAATGGTGTAAGTACACATGAGTTTTTAGTATTGGTAGAAACTGTTGAGTCAGATCTATTATAGTATTATCAGCAAATGGACCAGGCCCTGATAACATGGCTCCTACAGGAGCCATCTGATCTAGATATATTCTGTTTGAAAAGGCGTGAAAAGGGGTTTGTATGAAGGAAAGGGTGAAATGGGACAAAATCAAACTATAGCAATCAAAACTGGCAGGAATCCTCCCAAAAATGGTCTGCAATATTCAAGTTTCAAATTATCTTTCAAGCTGCAGACCAGCGCAAAGAATTCTTGCAAAATGTCATCAAAATGAAAATTAAAGCCATTTAGAAGAATTCAATAACAAGCACAGCATTCTATTATACAACTACAGTTGATTTTCAGCAAATGCAGGTTGATACAAGGTGTGCATTAAATTGTAAACCCTATATCACCATAGTATGTCTTGTAAAGTTATGTGTTATGCAGACTAATTATTTTGGGGCATTACAATTAAATGGGGGCAGTAATTCTTGTAAGCATACATTCGTAATTATGCTGTATTCATGGTTACAATGTCTAAATTTGATAATTTTGACATTCACCCCCCCCCCCCCCCCCCCCCCCACAGAAAATGATCAATTTTTAACAAATAATTTGAAAAGAAAACCAGAAACTTTTTAAGAAAAAATCAAACATTCTCTTGTTAAAAGGTATAGCATGCTCGACTATTCTGAGTTTTGTCAGTGTAAAACTGCTTCTAAGTTTAAAAGGGCTATAGTTCTGCCAAAATGCTTGACAGAGTTATGTACTCCTACTATCAGATGAAGCTTCCGATGGTGAACACATATTCAAAGTTTCAAAGCTTTATCTCAATGGGTTATGTAAATACAGGTAATATCAAGTTTCAAAGCTATATCTCAATGGGTTATGTAAATACAGGTAATATCAAGTTTCAAAGCTTTATCTCAATGGGTTATGTAAATACAGGTAATATCAAGTTTCAAAGCTTTATCTCAATGGGTTATGTAAATACAGGTAATATCAAGTTTCAAAGCTATATCTCAATGGGTTATGTAAATACAGGTAATATCAAGTTTCAAAGCTTTATCTCAATGGGTTATGTAAATACAGGTAATATCAAGTTTCAAAGCTTTATCTCAATGGGTTATGTAAATACAGGTAATATCAAGTTTCAAAGCTTTATCTCAATGGGTTATGTAAATACAGGTAATATCAAGTTTCAAAGCTATATCTCAATGGGTTATGTAAATACAGGTAATATCAGGTTTCAAAGCTTTATCTCAATGGGTTATGTAAATACAGGTAATATCAAGTTTCAAAGCTTTATCTCAATGGGTTATGTAAATACAGGTAATATCAAGTTTCAAAGCTTTATCTCAATGGGTTATGTAAATACAGGTAATATCAAGTTTCAAAGCTATATCTCAAAAGGTCATGTAAATAAATGGACTTTAACAGAAACCTTAACTAAAAATTCTAAGTTAAAAAGGGTCATAATTCTGTCAAAATGTTTGACAGAGTTCTGTGATCTTGCCTACAAATGAAGCTTGAGATGGTAAACAAGAGTTCCAAGTTTCAGAGCTTTATCTCAAAGGGTTATGTTGACAATGATAAGACTTTAACACAAACCTAAACTAAAAATTCTACGATAAAAAGGGTCATAATTCTGTCAAAATGTTTGACAATAATAAGACTTTAACACAAACCTTAACTAAAAAGTCATAGTTAAAAAGGGCCATAATTCTGTCTTAATTGAGAACAAGAGTTCCACGTTTCAAAGCTTTATCACAAACGGTTACGTAAATAAGTGGACTTTAACAAAATTGTAAGTTAAAAAGTGAAATAATTCTGTAAAACATGTAATCTTGCCTACAGATGGAGTTTGTGATGGTGAAAAAGTGTTCCAAGTTTCAAAGCTCTATTTCAAAGGTTAAAACAAAAATCTTAGCCAAAGTGCGACGCAGACGCCAACTAGAAACAAGAGTACCGCATACGGTACATAATACGCCCACTTGCAAACTTTCTCTGACTCAACATGCCTTATAAGTGTTGACATTTTCTAATCTGTGCTTCAGATCTTGATTTCCATATTAAGGTGATACTATTTTTTTTAAAAATGAAGTGAATATCTTATTAAATAAAAAAGTTACAGCTAATCCTCATTTTTGCAGATTTTTGTAAAGTGCAACGGCCATACTCTGTAAAGACAAACTGAATGAACCTCAAAATAAACTCAGCTTCAAATTTTGTTGCTTAAAACATTTGTGTTAAGTTGTTAAGTTTGATTTATATCATTTTAATAGTTTTCCCAGAAAACAACAGACAAACTAAAAGTTTACCGACTAACAAAGCAACGAACACATGAAGTTCAAGGACCATAACTTTAGAATAAAATGACATATCAAAACCCCCGCAATATATGTGAAATTTCACATTAAGGTTTAACCATATAAAAAAATTGAAGTAAATATCATTTCAAATGAAAAAGATATGGCCATCCTCATATTTGCATTATTTTTTTAAGTGCAAGGGCCATAACTCCAAAACATTTAATCAAATGATCCTCAGACTTGACTTAGCTTTAGGTCTTGATGCATTAAACATGTGTATGAAGTTTCATTAATATCTGTCAAACAGTTTTGCCAGAAAACAGCGGACAAACTATTTGCATATATTTGCATTTTTTAAGTAAAAGGGCAATAACTCAGAAACGAAAAAAATCAAATAAACCTCAAAATCGATTCAGCATCAGATCTTGATGCATTAAACATGTTTGTGAAGTTTCATTAATATCTCTCAAATAGTTTTCCCAGAAAACAGCGGACAAACTATTTGCATTTTTTTTTAAGGACAAGGACCATAACTCTGAAACGAAAAATAAAATGATCCTCAGAATCAATTCAGTTTCAGATCTTGATTTATTAAACATTTGTGTAAAGTTTCATTAATATTTGTCAAATAGTTTTCCCAGAAAACAGCGGACAAACTATTTGCATATATTTGCATTATTTTTTTAGTAAAAGGGCCATAACTCCGAAACGACAAATCAAATGAACCTCAGAATCGACTCAGCTTCAGATCTTGATGCATTAAACATTTGTGTGAAGTTTCATTAATATCTCTGAAACAGTTTTCCCCAGAAAACAGCGGACAAACTATTTGTATATTTTTTAAGGACAAGGGCCACAACTCTGAAATGAAAAATCAAATGAACCTCAGAATCAACTCAGCTTCAGATCTTGATGCATTAAACATTTGTGTGAAGTTTCATTAATATTTGTCAAATAGTTTTCCCAGAAAACAGCGGACAAACTATTTGCATTATTTTTTAAGTAAAAGGGCCATAACTCAGAAACGACAAATCAAATGAACCTCAGAATCAACTCAGCTTCAGACCTTGATGCATTAAACATTTGTGTGAAGTTTCATTAATATCTCTCAAATAGTTTTCCCAGAAAACAGCGGACAAACTATTTGCATATTTTTTAAGGACAAGGGCCATAACTCCGAAACGACAAATCAAATGAACCTAAGAATCAACTAAGCTTCAGATCTTGATGCATTAAACATTTGTGTGACGTTTCTTTAATATCTCTCAAATAGTTTTCCCAGAAAACAGCGGACAAACTATTTGCATATTTTTTAAGGACAAGGGCCATAACTCTGAAATGAAAAATCAAATGAATCTCAGAATCAACTCAGCTTCAGATCTTGATGCATTAAACATTTGTGTGAAGTTTCATTAATATCTCTCAAATAGTTTTCCCAGAAAACAGCGGACAAACTATTTGCATATTTTTTAAGGACAAGGGCCATAACTCTGAAATGAAAAATCAAATGAACCTCAGAATCAACTCAGCTTCAGATCTTGATGCATTTAACATTTGTGTGAAGTTTCATTAATATTTGTCAAATAGTTTTCCCAGAAAACAGCGGACAAACTATTTGCATTATTTTTTATGTAAAAGGGCCATAACTCCGAAACGACAAATCAAATGAACCTCAGAATCAACTCAGCTTCAGACCTTGATGCATTAAACATTTGTGTGAAGTTTCATTAATATCTCTCAAATAGTTTTCCCAGAAAACAGCGGACAAACTATTTGCATATTTTTTAAGGACAAGGGCCATAACTCCGAAACAACAAATCAAATGAACCTAAGAATCAACTCAGCTTCAGATCTTGATGCATTAAACATTTGTGTGAAGTTTCTTTAATATCTCTCAAATTTTTTTCCCAGAAAACAGCGGACAAACTATTTGCATGTATTTGCATTATTTTTTAAGTAAAAGGGCCATAACTCCGAAACGACAAATCAAATGAACCTCAGAATCGACTCAGCTTCAGATCTTGATGCATTTAACATTTGCGTGAAGTTTCATTAATATCTCTCAAATAGTTTTCCCAGAAAACAGCGGACAAACTATTTGCATTTTTTTTTAAGGACAAGGATCATAACTCTGAAACGAAAAATAAAATGATCCTCAGAATCAATTCAGTTTCAGATCTTGATGCATTAAACATTTGTGTAAAGTTTCATTAATATTTGTCAAATAGTTTTCCCAGAAAACAGCGGACAAACTATTTGCATATATTTGCATTATTTTTTTTAGTAAAAGGGCCATAACTCCGAAACGACAAATCAAATGAACCTCAGAATCGACTCAGCTTCAGATCTTGATGCATTAAACATTTGTGTGAAGTTTCATTAATATCTCTCAAATAGTTTTCCCAGAAAACAGCGGACAAACTATTTGCATATTTTTTAAGGACAAGGGCCATAACTCTGAAATGAAAAATCAAATGAACCTCAGAATCAACTCAGCTTCAGATCTTGATGCATTAAACATTTGTGTGAAGTTTCATTAATATTTGTCAAATAGTTTTCCCAGAAAACAGCGGACAAACTATTTGCATTATTTTTTAAGTAAAAGGGCCATAACTCCGAAACGACAAATCAAATGAACCTCAGAATCAACTCAGCTTCAGACCTTGATGCATTAAACATTTGTGTGAAGTTTCTTTAATATCTCTCAAATAGTTTTCCCAGAAAACAGCGGACAAACTATTTGCATATTTTTTAAGGACAAGGGCCATAACTCCGAAACGACAAATCAAATGAACCTAAGAATCAACTCAGCTTCAGATCTTGATGCATTAAACATTTGTGTGAAGTTTCATTAATATCTCTCAAATAGTTTTCCCAGAAAACAGCGGACAAACTATTTGCATATTTTTTAAGGACAAGGGCCATAACTCTGAAATGAAAAATCAAATGAATCTCAGAATCAACTCAGCTTCAGATCTTGATGCATTTAACATTTGTGTGAAGTTTCATTAATATCTCTCAAATAGTTTTCCCAGAAAACAGCGGACAAACTATTTGCATATTTTTTAAGGACAAGGGCCATAACTCTGAAATGAAAAATCAAATGAATCTCAGAATCAACTCAGATTCAGATCTTGATGCATTTAACATTTGTGTGAAGTTTCATTAATAACTGTCAAATAGTTTTCCCAGAAAACCGCGGACAAACAAAATGTTGACGAACGAACGAACGAACGAACGAACGGACGGACGGACGGACGGACGGACAGACGGACAGACGGACGGACGGACAGGGCCATGACAATATACGACTACCTTTATTAGGTGGGCGTATAAAAAAGGGAAATTTTAGAATTGTGTAGTTTTTAAAATCATTGTGATAAATAAAGCATTTGCTCCAAAGGAGCAAATGTTTTATGTCACAATAGCTTCAATTTCAAAAAGTGAAAGACATGTCAAAAGGCATCAATATGAGGAAATGGGTTAATTGCAGGCACTATTTGACATTTAATACATGTGCTGTATCTTATCACTACACATTACACAATATGTAGAATCTAGACAGACCATGTTTATAACATAGCACATTTCCTATAGTTCCAAAGAAACATTTTCTTTATCCGTTTCCCTCATATAAACATGTTTTCAATCATGCACTTGCAAACAGAGTAGACCTAGATTAGACGGCTCCTATAGGAGCCATCTGATCAGGTTCTGCTCTGTTTGCTAATGGAATTTGAAAGATCTGTGTCTTTACTTTCTTAAATAGCTACAATGTTCCACCTTCTTTATTTCATTATAACCATTTTGTCCATGAATATTCATAGGTATTGAACTTTGGAATAAACATAGAACAGGGAAAGGGTTAAACATACATTCTACTGTTCACACACTTATCAGCTCACCTGATGCCATGAATAGCCTGCATCTGTAGATATAAATATGCCAGAACTATTGTCAATGTGTATCCTGGTTCCTGTGCTCCCTGTTGCAACTATTAGGCCAGGTGCCGACTCCTTGGATAGTATAGGAGATGATCTGCTGGAAGCCGACAGCCGGTGGAACTTCTGGGTCAAGTGAAGAGAGCAGTTTGACTCCTGAACAAGAACAAAGTGCACAGATTAGAACACATTGCCATTCCAATTGTGTTATAAATGAACACAACTTTATAAATAAGGAGTATACTGCGGCCCTTTCAACACTTTTATGTGTAAAACATTTCTCTTCTATTTCATATTAGTAAACAGTGCAAAATAGTTTGGAACCTGGTGAGACCTGGCAGAGTTACAATTTCATCTAGATCCAACTTATCAACAACCGTCATCACAATTAAGTCCCACTGAATAAAAATTGTAACCAGTAAGTACAATAGAACCTGTTTTAAGCAACCTGATATTAATTGAACAATTGAATATTAAAAAGCAGGTGCTTGCTTAATACAGGGCAAAAGTAATGCAAAAAGCTCCTATAGGAGCTTTTTGCATTACTTTTGATGTGTATAAAGCAAGCACCTGCCTTACACACCCATAATTAGATCTCTTTTTGATGGTCGCTTAGGACAGGTTCTACTGAAACTACAATCATAGACAAAGAGATAAGTAGTATTTGAGCTGTAGAAAGGGTGTAGTTACTCTTGCATGCGAAAACCGTTTAACAGGAATCAAATATTTTAATAATGCTTGTCAAGTTATCGAAATAAGACCCACAGATTGATAAATGGGAATTCCAAAGTATTCATTTTACTATAATACCGTAAATAAATAATGATTAGTTTAGAAATAACAGACAGACAGACAGACGATGGAAAAGTGATCCCTAAGTGACACAATGCCTCTCGACAGGTGACACAAAAAGGTATTCAGACAGAAGACACAACAAATGGGAATTTCACTAGCAAACAAGATGTGTTTGTGAAACACTATGCCCCCTCGATATGATATTTGACCCTAAAGGATGACCTTGATCTTGACATGTCACCCCTTAAACTGTGCAGCTTCATGGGGTACAAATGCATACCACATATCAAGTCTACATCTCTACTGGTTCAAAAGTTAAAGTTGGTGACCTTTGACCATGAAGGATGACCTTGACCTTGACATGTCACCCCTCAAACTGTGCAGCCAAATGAGAAACACATGTATACCAACTATCAAGTTTGTATCTCTACTGGTTCAAAAGTTACGGCCAATGTTAAAGTCGGTGACCTTTGACCCTGAAAGATTACATTGACCTTGAAATGTCACCCCAAACTGTACAGCTTCATGAGATACACATGCATACCAAAGGTCAAGTCTGCATCTACAGGTTCAAAGGCTATGGCCAATGTTAAAGTCGGTGACCTTTGACCCTAAAAGATGACCTTTACCTTGACATGTTGCCCCTCAAATGTGCGGCTTCATGAGATACACATGCATACCAAATATCAAGACTCTATCTCTATTGGTTCAAAAGTTATGGCCAATTTGAAGTTGGTGACCTTTGACCCTGAAGGATGACCTTGACATTTCACCCCTCAAACTGTGCAGCTTCATGAGATACACAAGCATGCCACATATCAAGTCTCTACCTGTACTGGTTCAAAAGTTATGGCCAATGTTAAAGTCAGTGATTTGACCCATATGTTTGACCTCTGACCTTTTAGAATGACATTGACCTTGACATGTCACCCCTCAAAATGTGCGGCTTTATGCGATACAAATGCATGGCAAATATCAAATCTCTATCTGTACTTGCTCAAAAGTTATGACCAATGTTAAAGTCAGTGATTTGACCCATGTGTTTGACCTCTGACCTTTAAAAATGACCTTAACCTTGACATGTCACCCCTCAAAATGTGCAACTTTATGAGATACATATGCATGCCAAATATCAAGTCACTAGCTGTACTGGGTCAAAAGTTATGACCAATGTTAAAGTTACAGACAAAGAAACAGACAATTTGACCTTTGACCCTGAAGGATGACCTTGACCTTGACATGTCACCCCTCAAAATGTGCGGCTTCATGAGATACACAAGCATGCCAAATATCAAGTTTCTATCTCTACTGGTCCAAACGTTATGGCCAATGTTAAAGTCGGTGATTTGACCCGTATATTTGACCTCTGACCTTGAAGGATGACCTTGACCTTGATATGTCACCCCTCAAAATGTGCGGCTTTATGAGATACATATGCATACTAAATATCAAGTATATATCTGTACTGGCTCAAAAGTTATGACCAATGTTAAAGTTGCTGACAAACAAACAGACAGACAAACGGACAAACAGACAGACAGACAGACAGACAGGGCAAAAACAATATGCCCCCCAGATCTGATCTGGGGGGCATAAAAAACAGGTCATGCAAAACATTGAATCATAAATGTAGTCGGCTGAGCGGTCATTCGGACTGAAAGTACATGTAGACTATAATTAGGTACTTTACTTCACTTTTTTTTGTAAGTACCAAAACATCTTGGGTTTATGTAATCATTACAAAAATCCTCATTTGAATCCAAATCCCTTCAGAGTTATGAATACAAGTGATATCATATGCATGCAGTTTGGATCTAAACTGTTTGACATTCTGTTTATTGTTTTATAAAGAAATTGTCTTTTCACATCCCCATAGCTGCTTTGAGTCTGTTTGCTTATGGTATAAGTTAGATCTGACTCTACTGTTTTTGTCTTAGCCAAAACATCCTGCGTACATTATGCCAATATAAAAATCCAGCGAATAAATATTCATGATGTCATTATTCCTTATGTGAATCATAACCATGGAAAGTGTTAAGAGGGAGTATTTATGTCTTTATCCTAGATACACGTAAATTGTATGTTAAAGAAAATAGCAATATACATTGTATGCTCCAAACATGCTGAAATGATCCAAGTCTGAACTGCAAACAATTTTCTGACTAAAATTTACATCAACAATTTTGACTCTTTGCACACTAGCGGCGAAACTGTGATTACCTATGCAAACAGTTTGGATCCAGATGAGACGCCGCATAAATCAATGCAAACTGTTTGTCATCTTGATCATATTTTTGCAAAGAAATTAGAGAAAAGTTATTTTAAGAATTGAAGCAGACGACAATTGTTGCAGACGAAAAATTACTTAACGTGCAAAGAGTTAATCCAGGTCTACACTGTTTGCCACAATATCTCAGTGACTGATTAGTTTCACCGCCACTTGCATCAACCTAAAGAAACATGATAAATGAGTTGTAAAAGTAAGAGCTACTATTTTCAGCCCTTTTCCAAACTTTTGATTTTATTAATATTAACCCTTCGCTTGCTGTTCACATCAATATACCTACCTGTAAATAGTGTAGACCCAGATGAGACAGCTCCTGCAGGAGCTGTCTCATCAGGGTCTGCACTATTTACAAATTGATTGTGCAACCAGTGCACTCCACAGCAGTGATTGCACAGAGAAACAATTGTAGACAGTGAAGACATATGTAATTATACCACAGGGCATGGGTAAAGAAGAAGAAATGCATTTTAAAATTCAGCAAGAGAAGGGTTAATACCTGGTACATGTTGTACCCAATTTTCTCTGTATGTGATAAGATCTCATTGCTATTGTAACATCTTAAAAATATATTGTATATGTTACATTACTAGTCCTCTTAGTACAATGTGCAGTGGAAGGATGCATGGCTACAGGGTCTTATTAACCCTTTCCCTGTTTGAATATTCATGTGAAAAATAATGACATCATATGAACACATGACATATGAACACATGACATATGAACACATGACATTGTGGCTGAGGCAGAAACTGAAGAATCAGATCTATATTATATCATAAGCAAAAGAGCAGACCCTGATCAGGCGGCTCAGATAGGAGCTATCTGATCTAGGTATACTCTGTTTGCAATTGCGTCAAAAGGTATTTATATAAAGGAAAGGGTTAAGAAATTAATTACAGATAAGGGATGGCTATGCTATATGAAATGAAAAAGAGGTGGATGGAGGAGGAGGGTGTACATTTTGAGTCTTGGTTCGAGACTACGGCTCAAAACTTTGCAAAACTGTTGTAAAATGGGACCTGGTGTTTTTTACATTTTGCTGTACATGTGAAACTGGGCAAAATAAATTATGTGTGTAACAATAATATGCAGAAAGGATAATATTGTGATTTTGTTTTTCCTACATATGAAAATTGACTTTTGAAAGTCTGGGTGTCAAATTTAGAGGTGAATATGGACCTAGGCTGGGTTATATAGAGGCTGAGTAATATCATTGATTTGGCAGAATATACTGACCATACAAAAACAGCACCTAATGATAAATGCTTGGTAAATAGCATCAACATGCATGTATATACTGAATGTCCAAGTAGAATAAACTATAACTGTATGCACTAAAGAATGTTCATAGAAATAATATACTTTTAAATATTGTACAATGCAGTCGCCGAGCAAAGTATTCTTAAAAAAGGGTTCTCCGAGCAAACATTCTTACAAAAGGGTTCTTTTTTACATCTACAAAGACAAAAACACCAAAGATAATTTTTCAGCATTCCATGGATAAACCGATTCCCTCATACCGGCAACTTTTGACGGCTCTGTAATGATTACATTTTTTTAAATAATTGTGTTAAACAGAGCATTTGCTCTTTATGAGCAAATACTTTAATTATCACAATGATTTCAAAACTAGATGAATCTAAAGTTTTCCTTTTTTCTACTAAATGCATCTTTCCAGTAGATTTATTCAAAGAGGCTGGGTCTTAAAACAGCCTATGAGGTAATGGGTCTAAAACTACATAATTTTATAGGCTATGAGGGAATGGGTTAACCCATTCCCTCATAATGACGACTTTTGACGACTCTGTAAAAGTCACTTTGTGAAACCATTGTGATAAATAGAGCATTTGCTCCTACAGGAGCAAATGCTCTATTTACCACAATGGTTTCAAACTACAAAATTCAAAAGATTTCCTTTTCTCTAGTTAATGTTCCTTTTCTGTAGATTTATTCAAAGAGGTAGGATCTAAAATAGCCTATAAGGGAAAGGGTTAAAGAGATCTTTCTTAACTTTGCTAATCCTGATAATTATGATAATTTAACCTGGCAAATAGCACAAACCCTGATCAGATTCAGTGTCTATGATGCTGCTGCTGGTCTGGGTTAATCCATTCCTTGTTTAATATTCATGAAAGAAATAATGATGTCACAAATACTAACGAGTCAAACTATTTTAAAGTATTATCAACCCTTACAGTGCGGACCCGAGTCACTAATGATCTTTGCAAACAGTGTAGACCCAGATGAGAGGGCTCCTAAGGGAGCCCTCTCATCAGGGTCTACACTGTTTGTCATGTTACACTTTTCTTTAGAAAACATCCCTAAATATTCACTATAAGCTTGACCTATTTGAATTTTGGAAGAGTCCATTTGAAAATTCAGCGTTGTAAGGGTTAACAAAGAAATGTTTGACTGGGAAGAGAGTGAAGAACCAGATCTATATAATTCCATGAGCAAACAATGCAGACTCAGATCAAACAGTTCCTACAGGAGTCATCTACCTGGGTCTACTCTGTTTGCAAAAGTGTGAAAAAGTGTTCATAAGAGGGAAATGGTTAACACCAAGGAGACCCTTTTTTCACAGAATGCTTCATATATGTAAAGTACCTTTTGACGAGAATTTGTAGACTATGCCAATCTGATAATATTTATACACATCCATTTAACAACATAAAACAGAATAGGCCACATGCAATAACGAACAGCATGCAAAACAACTCCTTCATACAGGTCAACTATGATTCTCCAACAACATGTCCAGCTAAAACTAATGATGTTAACCTTCAACCCTTTGCAAACTGAGTAGACCCAGATCACACATCTTCTGTAGGAACCATCTGATCAGGTCTGCTCTGTTTGCTTATAAAATTTTATCGACCAGATTCTACAGTTTATGCCATGGTAAAACTTTTATATGATTATACAGTAAAACCTCTCTATAACGGCCACTAAATTACATCAAGTATTGTGTGTTAAAGGCAGGAGGATGCTTAAAGCAAGGTGAAAGTAAAACAGAACGCGTTCTGTTTTACTTTCACCTTGCTTTAAGCAACCACCTGCCCAAAATATCAACTAATGAACACAATTTAGTGGTCGTTATAGACAGGTTTTACTGTATACTATTAAAAAAAAAAATCCCTAATTATTAAGGTTACAGACATTATATTCATAGTGTGAAACATCAGTTGATGAATATCAGTACAAGACTACTCATTATCAATATGATTTTAATTCGAGTAGTAAAAATATTCAGTAATGGAAATTAGAATTCATTTATTTCCATGGCAACCAGTAGAGGATCAGATCCGTTAAATATACACAAACAGAATGGACACTGATTCAACAAAAGCCACTCTGTATGCTAAGATATATAAGTCAAGCCCCGAGGTTATAAAACTTCTTGCTTGAGTCAGAGATAACTAGAGGTTTTTGTCAAAAAAACGGATGTCTCCCCTCTAATAAAAACAATATGTAAAGGGAAATCACTAAAAATGTTATGGTCTTGATGAATGATACTTCCCCTCATTATGCGTTTTCCACACTACATTTTTCAAGAAGAAAATGATAACAGCTAATAACTCCAAAAATACTGATACCAGATTTATGGCCCTTGTGCATGACACTTACTTTCATCATGTTCTTTCCAAAAATAAAATGTCATTCCAATAGCATCAGTCGAACAGGAGTTATTGATCGGCCAAAAAATGTAACAAAGGGCAATAACTCCAAAAAGTATTGAAGCCAGAATTATGGCCCTTGTTCATGACACTTTCTCTCATCATGCTCTTTCCATGTATGAAGTTTCAATACGATGGCAAGAGCCATGTAGGAGTTATCATCCGGACAAGAAAGAATTAAACAAATGTACAAGGGGCAATAACTCTAAATTTATTGAAGCTCGAGTTAAGGATCTTATGCATGACACTTTCTCTTATTATGATCGTTCCATGTATGAAGTTTCACTCCAATGGCATGTGTCACATAGGAGTAATCATCTGGACAAAAAATTGTGATTGTTTTTACAAAGGGCAATAACTCCAATATTAGTGAAGCCAGAGTTATGGACCTTCTGCATGACACTTCCTCTCGTTATGATCTTTCCATATATGAAGTTTCAATCCAATGGCATGAGCCATATAGAAGTTATCGTCCGGACAAAAAAGTGTGATTTGTTTTACAAAGGGCAATAACTCCAATATTAGTGAAGCCAGAGTTATGGACCTTGTGCATGACACTTCCTCTCGCTATGATCTTTCCATATATGAAGTTTCAATCCAATGGCATCAGGCATATTGAAGTTATTGTCCGGACAAAAAATTATGATATGTTTTACAAAGGGCAATAACTTCAATATTAGTGAAGTCAGAGTTATGGACCTTGTGCATGACACTTCCTCTCATTATGCTCTTTCCATATATGAAGTTTCAATCAACTGGCATCAGGCATATTGAAGTTATTGTCCGGACAAAAAATTATGATATTTTTTACAAAGGGCAATAACTCCAACATTAGCGAAGCCAGAGTTATGGACCTTGTGCATGACACTTCCTCTCGTCATGATCTTTCCATATATGAAGTTTCAATCCAATGGCATGAGCCATATAGGAGTTATCGTCCGGACAAAAAAGTGTGATTTTTTTTTACAAAGGGCAATAACTCCAATATTAGTGAAGCCAGAGTTATGGACCTTGTGCATGACACTTCCTCTCATTATGCTCTTTCCATATATGAAGTTTCAATCAACTGGCATCAGGCATATTGAAGTTATCGTCCGGACAAAAAGTGTGACAGACAGACGGACAGACGGACAGACAGACAACTCTCACGAAAACAATATGTCTCCCCATATAAATATGGGGGGAGACATAATTCTCAAGCATCTAATTGGTCAGATTCTGAGCTTGCTCAGAAGTTTTATTACCTTGGGCCAGAATTATCACCAAACCTCAACAGCAAATCTAACAAATCTGGAACAACCAAACATAGCATGCAGTCTTTTGCTCTTAACACTTTCCCTCATATAGATGACATTTTGGGATCTGGCCAAACAGTTTAGATACAGATCAGAAAGCTCATGTAGAAGATGTCTGATCAGGGTCTGCTCTGTTTGCTTATGGGATAATATAAGACCCCAGTTTCTTCAGTTTCTGCCACCACCAAAAGGTCTCTTGTTAAGATGCTATCATTAATATTATCTAAATAATATTCATGATGACATTCTTTCTTACATAAGTACATGTACATGAAGGAAAGGTTTAAAACACTCTGACAAAATACAACATAATCTAAATGCTTCAGAAGGAAGTGGAAATCAGTCAGCACAGTCAAGCATTAAATAGTTTGAATCTTTCACAGACAACGAGTAACAATCAGTATCTATAGTAGAACCTGTCTTAAGCAGTCATTCATTTATTGAGCATAGACGTCTTAAAAAGCAGGTGGTTGCTTAATGCAGGGCAAATGTAATACAGAAAGATCCTATAGGAGCGTTTTGTATTGCATTTGACCTACATTAAGCTATCACCTGCCTTACAGAGCTATAATTAGACCTCATTTTGATGGAGACTTAACCCATTACTTCATAAGCTATTTTTAGATCCTGCCTCTTTGAATAAACCTACCGAAAATGAGCATTAACTAGTGCAAAGGAAAATTTTAGAATTGTGTAGTTTTGAAACCATTGTGATAAATAGAGCATTGGCTCCTGTGAAGCAAATGCTCTATTTATCACAATGGTTTCAGAAAGTGACTTTTACAGAGAAGTCAAAAGGCGTCAATATGAGGGAATGGGCTAAAACAGCAACAGCTAAATGTGCTTACTCGTATACTAGAAGTGGCAATATCTCCACCAAACCATATGTTGTGACCACTCTTAAAAGAGTGGTCACAACATACAGTTTGGTGGAGAAATAAAAGAGTGATTCTTGAATATGTTTTAAATTACACTTCTTATCTAGACCTTTGGCTTTAAACAGGTTCTGTTGTAATCTACATCTAAACTGTGTGTACATGAGTGTCAAGTCAAGATAAGCATTCTGAGAGAAAACAAGGTTGAAAGTAACTATATAAACCTTTAGCTTGCTCAGCAAATTATTGACTGAAAAAAATTGCAATCAAACTCAATTCTAAAATTCACTTTTCCTAATTGCTTTTTATAAAAAATATCAGTGTTGATCAGTAAAAATGCTAAATATTTTTTTCTGTGAGAGATTCATCTGGAACCAAAATGTTTACCTGGGCAATTCATGTCACATGCTAAAGGTTGAATATAAAACACTACCTGCTGGTACTGATATCCATCTGTCTGGAGTTTAAAGATAAAACAGAGCAGGAAGATAAGTATTAACCCTTTCCTTATTCTGTGTTTATTCCAAATTTCAATACCTACTGAAAATTCATGGAAAATAGTTAAAATAAAATATGAAAGGTGGAACATTGTTGCCATTTTAGAAAGTAAAGTAACAAACCAATCAAATTCCATTAGCAAACAGTGCAGACCCTAATCACATGGCTCCTATAGGAGCCATCTGATCTGGGTCTTCTCTGTTTGCAAATGCATAAATCCATGTTTATATGAAAGAAAGGGTTAACCCTTTGCATGACAAATATTCATAGCAGACCCCATCCATTATGAATATTTAATTAAAATCTATTCTTATATTGTTTAAAAATAAACACAAGTGAATACATTGCTATTAAATATACAAAAGCAGTATAAAATCAGATTTAAGATACTTTAAAAGACATATAATGTGGTTATATCTCCAAGGATTGGCCTCGAACATTTTTAAAATCAATGTTAAATTTCAATTCATCAAACAGTGACATTTTTTAGTAAATCAGATGTATGAATTGGCATGTCAAATTTTTTTAAATGATGTTGATGTCACACGTTTTCTTCCATTTCTTCTCACAATCAGAAAGTAGACTATTAAAGTTGGATCGTGACGAGATGCTGAGTTATTTCACATCAATATCTTATTTGATCCAAACAATGGTTGTGGCCAATGCACATATAAAGTTAAATAACCCTTTACTTCATGAATATTCATGTAACAAATACTGACATCATGAATATTAACCCATTCCCGCATATTGATGCCTTTTGGCGCTCCTGTAAAAGTCGATTTGTGAAACCATTGTGATAAATAGAGCATTTGCTCCTACAGGAGCAAATGCTCAATTTATCACAGTGGTTTCAAACTACAAAATTTTAGAATTTTCCTTTTCTCTAGTTTATGCTCCTTTTCGGTAGATTTATTCGATGAAGTTGGGTCTAAAAATAGCCTAAGTGGGAATGGGTTAATCAGATTAATTGTACATGGACAAAGGAATATTTGGCCATGGCAGAAACTGTAGAATTGTATCTATATTATATCATAAGCAAATAGAGCAGACCCTGATCAGACAGCTCATACAGGAACTGTCTGATCTGGCTCTACTCTGTTTGCAAATGCGTATTTATGGAGGAAGCGTTAACAATACAATTTAAACTGAACCATACAGTTTCTGCCTGAGCCAGATTATCCTGTGTTCATATGGTATTATACAAATTAATCTAATGAATATTCCTGTTGTCGTTATTTCTTACATAAACATTAATCAGGGAAAGGCTTAATCGACAGCTGCTACAAGCAATTAGTTTCACTAGTTTTAACATTTCGTAGTTGTCTATTATAGAATTCCTGTTAGTGTATATCTAAGCCTATAAGCATGTTCTATAAGTTAGATTTACATGCACATTACAAACATTAATCCTTTACTTAATGAATATTCATGTAACATGACATCATGAATATTAATTATATTAACTGTTATAATAGAACATGGACACAGAAACTTTTCATCATTGCAACTCCTATAGCGGACATGGCCGTGTGGCTAACGCGCTCGACTGCAATACCGGGGGTCACGGGTTCGATCCCCCGCCGGACCAAGTCCTTCAGATGAGACTATAAATCGAGGTCCGATGTATCAGTGCTTTACACTGGTTATCTAAAAGAACCAGAGAAACTCAGTCGATAATAAGAGTAGGGCATCGCACCTGGGTTTCTCTGTATCTTCTCCCCTCTCTCTGGGGCATTCAATTAGCCCATAGTGAGCAGAAACGGACTTCAATCAACAAAAACAAACAAACAAATCCTATAGGAGCCATCTGATCAGGGCTGCTCAGTTTACTTATTACATAATACAGATTTGAGTTCTCAAGGTTTTGATTGGTCAGATTTGAGCCATAGGCTCAAATCTGACCAATCAAAAACTTGAGAACGAACTTAGACTCAACTAAAACCTTTATAAGCATGGACCCAGATATGATTCTAGTTTCTACCATGGCAAAAACTTCCTATGTTCGTCTGCCATTATAACAATTGATCTGATTAGTATTCATGATGTCATTGTATCTTGCATGGATATTCATGAAGTAATGGATTAAATGATAAAAGTAATGTGACAGGTGTAAGTAGGCTTACCACTCTGCAGTGTGTGGGTGTGCCATACAGGTCTTCTGACGGAGCCTCAATCAGCCGCCACTCTCCCCCTTTGTCATATGTAATCAATGTTCGCTGGTGGTCGGCGGACAGTACATGAATAATTAGCTGGGTGGCAATGTACACACCCCGCATACCTTCCACCTTGTGAATGTCTGCAAATGGCTCGTCCATGTAATACCTGCAGAAAGTGAACTGGGGTTTTCAAGTAGAACTTGCTCAGTAAAATCTTGTCAATAGCAAAATGCTATAAACATTAACATAACCCATTCCTGCATAGTATGTTTTTAGACCCAACCTTTCTGAATAAATCTACAGAAAAGAAGCATATACTTAAAAAAAAGGGGGAAAATTTAAAACTGCGTAGATATGGAACAAATTTAAATCTAAATTTCAAATTTGCTTCTATGAAACAAATGCTCTATTTATCACAATGACTTAACCCTTACCCTGTTCTATGTTTATTCCAAATTTCAATACCTACTGCAGATTCATAGACAAAATAGTTGTAATGAAATATGGGAGGTAGAACATTGAAGCCAGTTTAGAAATTAAAGAACAGATCTATCAAATTCCATTTATAGCAAACAGAGCAGACCCTGATCAGACGGCTCCTATATAAGACGGTTCCTATAGGAACCATCTGATCTGGGTCTACTCTGTTTGCAAATGCATGAAAATGTGTTTGTATGAGGGAAAGAGTTAAAAAAGAAACTTTTACAGAGGCATCCAAAAGTGGGAATATCAGGCAAAGGGTAAAAAACAAATTCTCAATTTCCATTTAAATGATGATCAGAATATTCAAATACAGTAAAACCCCGCTAATGCGACCACTTCATAAACAGCCACTGGCGTCGTTTAAAGCAGGTGGTTGCTTAATGCAGCACGAAAGTTATGCAGAAAGCTCCTACATGAGCTTTCTGCATAACTTTTGTACTGCATTAAGCAACCACCTGCCTCTGCCACCCAGAATTATGCCCCTTTTTGGTGGTCGCATTAGCGGGGTTTTACTGTAGTTAACATATTGATTTCGAGTGACAAGGCATCTCACCTGAATCCATTTCTGTTTTCAAAGTTTTACAAAACTTCACCAGTAGCATGCTAAAGGTTAAAACACCCACTCCAAGGATAAAATCTGGAGTCTTTAACCTTTTGCTCCATGAATACGCCTTTCTACACCTTCCCAAACAGAGTTGACCAGATCTGATAGCTACTGAAGGAGCCATCTGATCAGTGTCTGCTTTGTTTGCTTTATAAATTCTACAATATCTGCCAGGGCGCAAACGTACAGTGTTCATGTGCCATTATAAAAACTAACCTAATCAACATCGATGCTATCATTTCGTACATGAATATTCATGGAGTAAAGGGTTAATAAAAATTGGTGTACAGTACATGTAGTTGCTAAATGCAGTTTTTAATATACCTTATGCATTACTTCTTCTTGCACTAAGCTATCAAATTTAAAAAACAAGAGGGCTAGAATGGCCCTGACATCGCTCACCAGACAATCAGATATGTTTCTATTGAAAACTGACCGTCCCTGGGTCGGTCCCAATTTTGATCCCTGGGACACAATTTATATAACTTTTGTAGATGACCTAAATATGAAGCTATGTGCCAAATATGAAATCTGAGAACATTCCAGTTTCAAATAAGATTTTCAAAGTTTGCACTATAAATTTGTTTCTATTGAAAACTGACCACCCCTGGGGTGGGGCCTATTTTGACAACAGGGGCATAATTTATATAACTTTTGTAGAAAATCGGAAAATGGTGCTATGTGCCAAATATGAAAGCTGAGAACCCTGTAGATTCAGAAAAGAAGATTTTCAAAGTTTTCACTATATGTTTCTATAGACAAGAGGGCCATTGAAAGTGTTAATTTTTCAGACAAACAAATTACAGATGACAGAAACCCTATCACTGCTGAGCATAATTTGACTGAAATTAGCACACAGTTTGGATTCTGATCTGACACATAGGTAACTTCATATGTGGTTTGTACAAGAGAGTTAATTGTAAGATTGATATGTATTAATAGCCAGGGAATTTTAATTATGCAAGGCCATACAAAGTTCTGACTAAAGACCATCAAATGACCTCTCAAATAATCAACTGTTCCTCTGAAAAGGTATGTGTACCCTAGCATTCCAAACTGATTTTTTGCATTTGAATATTATTATAAATTATTACATAATAATTTCATATTCACAAGTTGAACTTAATATTTTCAAGTAATACAATTTCATGTTAAAAATTATTTCATAATTTATCTAAAATCTTTAATTTGACATTCTGGAGCCTTTACATGATTTACCCTTCTTCTGAACTGCAGAGCAGGTTATAATAATGTCATAATGCCAATCACTATTATTAATTAACCCTTCCCTCATATAAACGTGTTTTCACATATTTGAAAAATCAGTAGACCAGATCAGATGCCTCCTATAGGAGCCATCTGATCAGGGTCTGCTCTGTTTGTTAATGGAATTTGATAGTTCTGTTCCTTTAGTTTCTAAAATGGCTACAATGTTCTACCTACTATATTCCATTATAACTATTTTGTCTATGAATATTCAGTAGGTTGTGAAATTTGGAAAAAAAATGGCTACAATGTTCCACCTTCCATACTTCACTTTAACTATTTTGTTCATGAATATGCAATAGGCATTTGAATTAATAACAAACACAGAACAGGCAAAGGGTTAAGATCTCTGTCTACTACAGCTACTACCAGCAATACAGGTGCACTAAAAATAGCCACTGGTCATCCCCCTCTCTACTGCTTGACCTGATGACCTGTTTTTTGTAAAGATAAGATGCTTAAAAGTGCAGTCAGCTTCAAGTTTGCTAGAAAACTGGCCACCCTGGGGTGTAGCCAATTTTGACCACAGGAGCATAATTTATATAACTTTTGTAGAGAACCTGAACATGATGTTATGTGCCAAAGATGAAAGCTGAGGCCCCTGTAGATTCAGAGGAGAAGAAGTTTAAAGGTTCAAATTGTTGACGACGAACGACGCACGCCGACGGACGACGGACATCAGGCGATCACAAAAGCTCACCCTGAGCACTTTGTGCTCTGGTGAGCTAAAAATGAACTCTTTACTTACTTAAGCCATGAGTCTGAGTTGGATCCATTAGGGTTGAAATAGAGCACATCCCTCAGAGATAGAGCAAATTTAGTGCCATTCACATCCGATATGTACAGGTGTGAGCTGTGTGTGTCATTGTTGATGCACATAAACACCTGGTCCTCTGAGGCATCAGCAACAAAGTAATCCTAAAAATATCCACAAACAGTAGAATCTGTACTAAGCAGTCACTCATTTATTGAACATAATAGTCTTAACCCTTCACTTGCTAATCGCGTCAATATACCGTCCTGTAAATAGTGAAGACCCAGATGAGACAGCTCCTGCAGGAGCTGTCTCATCAGGGTCTGCACTATTTACAAATTGATTGTGCAACCAGTGCACTCTACAGCAGTGATTGCACAGCGAAATACTTGTACACGGTGAAGATATATGTAATTATACAACAGGGCATGGGTAAAGAAGGAGAAATGTGTTTTAAAATTCAGCAAGCGAAGGGTTAAAAAGCAGGTGGTTGCTTAATGCAAGGCAAAAAGTAATGCAAAAAGCTCCTTTTTGCATTACTTTTGACCTGCATTAAGCTACCACCTGCCTTCAGACCCATAATTAGAGCTTTTTGATGACTGCTTCAGACAGGTTCTACTGTAAATCTCTATCCTTTTATATATGCGCATAAATCAATACAATTCTATAATGGAAACATAATAAGCTTCAACTTAATAGAAATAATATTTTACGCCTTTGCAAACAGAGTAGACCCAGGTCAGGTTACTGGTAGCCCTTGTTGGAGCTGTCTGATCAGGGACTTCTGTTTATTAATGGAATAATAAATATAGACATGATTCTACAGATTTTGCCAAGGCACAAACTTTTGTGTTTATATTTCAACATAAAACAAGAGTGTGTTTGTGAAACACTTATGCCCCGACCTTTGACCCAGAAGGGTGACCTTGACCTTTGATCCATGGACCAGGGAGTTGAACGTGACTTATCGTCTTTGTGTGGTGAATAATTGTGCCAGGTTATTTTGAAATCCATTCACAGATAAAAAAAGTTATAGAAGGGACACAAATTTGGGAGGGACGGATGAAAGGACAGACAGATGGACAGACAGACAATGCGATTACTATATGCCCGCCGTTGGGGGGCGGGGGCATAAAAATCATTAGCCAACCATCAGATAAACAGTTAACCCTTTCCTTCAAAGAAACACCATTTCAGGCCTTTACAAATGCATGGATTTAGATGAGATGTAAATGAAAGGAAAAACTTTGAATTAGTGTTTGTAGTTGACAGATAAGTTTATAGTATGCAGAGAGTTAACATGTTATGCTGAGAACTTTATTACTGGTAGACAGATAATTTATGTTGGGAATCAGAAGTCCAGATAAGATGCATAAATTAAAACATTTTCAAGAACAACTCCTTTATTTCTCCACCAAACCCTATGTTGTGACCATTCTTTAGAATCACCTTGAAGAGACGATTCTAAAGAATGGACAAAACATAGTTTAGGTGAGAAACTAAAATTATCACTAAAGGTGGTGGAATACCCCCACTCAGCTGCCTTGATCGCAAATCCAAATACCCATGTTTCAAGCCAATATCACAAAAAACAAGATGTGTTTGTGAAACACTATGCCCCCTCATATATTTGACCTCTGACCTTGAAGGATGACCTTGACCTTGACATGTCACCCCTCAAAAGTATCATGAGATACACAAGCATGCCAAATATCAAGTCTCTATCTCTACTGGTCCAAAAGTTATGGCCAATGTTAAAGTCGGCGATTTGACCCATATATTTGACCTCTGACCTTGAAGGATGACCTTGACCTTGACATGTCACCCCTCAAAATGTGCGGCTTTATGAGATACATATGTATGCCAAATATCAAGTCTCTATCTGTACTGGCTCAAAAGTTATGACCAATGTTAAAGTTGCTGACAAACAAACAGACAAACAGACAGGACAAAAACAATATGCCCCCCCCCCGACTATCGTCAATGGGGGCATAAAAAGTTGACCGACCAACCAACCAGCTGACTGACCGACTGCCAAGGTGACTCCTATATACACCCCACTAACCTTTGTTTGTGGGGATATAATGACATTTGAGTATTTCAGTATGCACCTTTATCTATTGCTCTGGGAAGTTTAAAGCATGGAGAAAGGTGATACATTTATGCTCAGCAGTTCTTAATGACTGTACAAACCATAGACACCCTAGCTTAATCTGCTTACCAAATTATTCAGCTCATGAGGAAACTCAGCCTCTTCGAACCTGCTCCTGTAGTAAGACACGTACATCTGGTGGACATAGCCCTTCCCACCTAACAGTCTCTGAAATAAACAAACACACAGGGATGCCTTATTGCATGATGATATTGGTGAGCTTGGTATTACATGTGAAAGTCATTTAACCCTTTCCTTTATATATAAATGCTTTTTCATGCCTTTGCAAACAGAGTAGACCCAACCAGATGGCTCCTGTAGGACCATCTGATCAGGGTTTGCTTGTTTGCTTATAATATAATATATATCTGACTCTACAGTTTCTGCCTCACCCAAAGTATCCTCTGTTCATATGCCACTATAAAAATTAATCTAATAAATATTCATGGTATAATTATTTCTTACATGAATATTGAACTGGGAAAGGGTTGGATTCATTCAAGATGACACAATGAGTAATGAGCCATTTGGATCAGAATCTGCAGCTTAGCAGGCATACCATACTTTCTAAAATCTAAAGATAAATGTTTAAACAAGAGTGTTCGGAGGAACACATGTGTCACCTACTCGCAGCTGACACAAAAACTGTTAATATGTTGGAGTGAAAATCAGAACAAAAGGAAATAACTCAAAAAGTATTGCATGCAGAGTGATGGACCTTAGTTACATCAATGGTCCTCAATGAGACATATGTGAAATTTGGAAGCTCTATAATGATTATTTAGAAATGACAGCCAAAAAAAGAAAGTGTGATTGACAGACAGATGGAAGGAAGGACAAACAAACGAACGAACGAACGGATGGACGGAAGGACGGACAGACAGACAAACAACAGAAAAGTGATCCCTAAGTGACAACACTGCCTCTCAGCAGGTGACACAAAAAGGAAGCAGATAACTGTAGAGTTTAAGCTTTTAAACAATCTTCATAACAGCAGAGGGATTAAAAATCAATAACTAGGAAAGAGGTTAATACTTCTGTCCGGGTATGAAGTTTACAAACTGTTCAAGAATAAGACAAATAAACTCTGTTCTGGAATCGAGCTTTTAAGTTTGTTAACAAAATTTAATAAAGCTAACACACTTACTCGGATATGATGCTATTGAAACATGTATGAAACTTAAAAATTGTTCATCAGCCAAACTAACACTCCCTGCTCATGATTGAAGCTACCAACCTATGTTAAGGGTCCATGCTTATAAAGCTTTTTAGCTGAGTCTGAGTTTGTTCTCAAGCTTTTGATTGGTCAGATTTGAGAACGAACTCAGACTCAACTAAAAGTTTTATAAGCATGGACCCAGGACTCTGTTTGGAATAAAGCTAACAAACTCTGTTTAGGATTCTGTTAATAAAGTCTGTTCTGGACTATGTGTCTCCACAATATTTTAATCCTTTCCCTTATGTAAGCGCATTTTGATGCATCTGCAAACAAAGTAGACCCAGATCAGAAGGCTCCTATAGGAGCTGTCTGATCAGGGTTTGCTCTGTTTGCTTATGTTATATTATAGATCTGATTCTACAGCTTCTGCCTGAGCCAAAATGTCCTGTGTTCATATACCATTATAAAAAATAATCTAATTAATATTTGTGACATCATTATATTTCTTACGTGAATATACAGCAGGAAAATAGTTAATGAATGTACTAAGTATTATACTATGGTGGCATATGGATGAACCATTAAATGCCCAAAACCAAAATGTGTCAATGCTTTTACTCATTAACAGAAACTTAAAACCGGTCTTTCAATTCTCAAAATTGCACAGGAACCGCAAATGAATGAATGAATGAATGAATGGTGTTTTACGGCCCATCGACACTGAAGTGAATTGATTTTATGCTCAATGGTAAAATAAAACAATCAGCAGATAAAACTAAAGACAGTAGTTAGTTTAATTCAGGATGAAAGTTTTGCATATGGCAGATTTAATCCTGCATTTAAATTTTTCAAGAAACCAATGTTTATACATTATTCAAAATATAGTTGATTAAGCACAAAAATATAGTTGATTAAGCACATACCCTTTTTCTTGTAGCAAACATATATGGCCCTTGAATCTCGAAATCATGAACATATGACAAAAGTTCAGTCTCAGTGTTGAAGAAATCACAGCTGCGAATAACATTGCCTAGGCCTTGGTACGAGACTCTCAGGATGTAAATACAGGAGGCATTGTAGTGGTATTTGTCATCTTCCCTTGGTAAATGAAGGAAAAATAATATAAGACAGGAAACCTTTCTAAAGCATCCACTCAATAGTCCTATTGTCGGTCTTTGAGACAATGGTACGCAGGGCTCTAAAACTTTTGGAATCCCAACTGACCCAACCAATCGATTTGCTAAAACTAATGACATGTTAACCTTTAGCCTGCTGAGCAAATTATTTTTACAGAAGTATTCACCTATTGCATTTTCAAAATTCAAGCTATAATCAATAATTCTACCAAAATGCAATCAGGATGTCAAATAGTTTGGATCCTGATGAGACACCTGGCCCTAGTTACTTGGCGTCTCATCTGGATCCAAACTGTTTGCATAAGTATTCACTCATCGGCCCGTAGCAGGCTAAAGGTTAAATTGGCGGTAGTTTTGAAGTATTTGAAATAGAAGCACATAGCTAGATTATTCAATCCTTTCCCTTTTCTATATTCATGTAAGGAATAATGACATCATGAATATTTATTAGCTGATTTTTTATGATAGCCTATTTACACAGAGTGTTTTGGCCCAGACAGAAACTATAGAATCAGGTCTATATTATGCAATAAGCAAACAGGGTAGACTCTGATCAGACGGCTCCTATAGGAGCTGTCTGATCTGGATCTCCTCTGTTTACAAATGGGTGAAAAGGCATTTATAAGCAAAGGGTTAACCTTACATGACTAGGTAAGATTACCTACGGTGATCACCACTTTGTGTAGATTCACTAGATTGTATTCATTATCTCACTTGTCTCTCAATTATCCCTTTAACTGACAGAGATACCTTTTAACACCTTTGCAAACAGAGTAGACCTGGATGAGATGGCTCCTAAAGGAGCAGTCTGATAAGGGTCTGCTGTGTGCTTATCGAATGATACACACCTGATTCTACAGTTTCTGCCTTGGTAATAAACCCTTATAAAATTCAGCTAATAAATATTCATGATGTTATTACTTCTTACATGAATATTCATCAAGGGTTACTGACGAGACAAACTTTGATGAATTTGCAAACAGGGTAGATCCAGATTAACCCTTCTCTTGCTGAATTTTAAAATACATTTCTCCTTCTTTACCCATGTCCTGTTGCATAATTACATATATCTTCACTGTGTACAAGTATTTCACAGTGCAATCACTGCTGTGGAGTGCATTGGTTGCTAAATCAAGTTGTAAATAGTGCAGACCCTGATGAGACAGCTCCTGCAGGAGCTGTCTCATCTGGGTCTTCACTATTCACAGGTAGGTATATTGACGTGAATAGCAAGCGAAGGGTTAAAAGGCTCCTGTGGGAACAAGGTGATCAGGGTCTGTAGTATTAGCTTATGGAATAATGAAGATCTGATACTGCAGTTTCTGCCGTGACCAAAACCTGTTAGCCTGTCACCCTGTTTGCAAAGGCATGAAAAGGCAATTATAAGAGGGAAAGAGATTAAGGCAATTTACAATTTGTTGATCTACAGGAAACCACTCACCAATAGAAAGTTCGTACATTCTGTTGAACTTCTCTCCAAGTTTGCCCAAAGTCACTCGTGAGGTACAACTAAAATAAAATAAAAATAACTTTTTATCAGTACATATAACTTTAAAATACAATTTTAAAATGCTTTTGGACTACTTTGCAAACCATTTATCCCAGATAAATTGCTATGTATCATCATGTTTGATCAAGATCTAGACAAACTGTCTCCCTTTTTAAACTTTCATACTAGCAACATGATGGTACAGGGAACTAAATCTGCTGTCCTAAAATTAATCTGCACTTCAAAGACCTAGGCATTTTACTACCTGAAAAAACTGTCTTAGAACGGACGTCAAATTACATACAAAATCAAAAATCCAACAATCATTGGTCTAAAATGGCCACAAGACAAATAAAGTAATTAGAGGTCCAGATAAGATGTGTAAACAAAAACAATTTCAAGAATAATTCCTTTGTATCCTTTATCAACTCCTTTATTTCTCCACCAAACCCTATATTGTGACCACTCTTTAGAATCACCTTAAACAGACAATTCTACAGAGTGGTCATAACATAGGGTTTGGTGGAGAAATGAGGATTTTTGTATTCAAGTATGCATATTGATCTATTGCTCAGGTAATATCACTAAATGGAAAATGAATGTAATGCAGGAATCAATTGTTTCTGTACAATTTTCATCCTGCATTAATCCTTTATTTATCACACCTTCACAATCAGAGCAGATCCAGATCAGGTGTCTATATGAGTCATCTCATTAACCCTTTACTCCATAAATACGCTTTTCTATGCCTTTGCAAAGAGAGTAGACCCAGATCAGATGGCATCCATCTATAGGAGCTATCTGATCAGGGTCTTCTCTGTTTGCTGATGAAATTATATAGATCTGATTCTTTAATTTCTGCCATGGTCAAAATCTCCTATGTTCATGTACCAGTTTCTTGTAAGGCTTAAAATTCCTTTGTTTATATGCCATTATAACAATTCATCTAATCAATATGCGCAAGTCCATATATCTTACATGAATATTCATGAGATATAGAGTTAAGCTATTGCTTGTCTTAACCCTTTCCCTCATATAAACACCTTATTCCTCATATAAACACCTTTTCCCTCATGAATATAAACACCTTTTCACACCTCTGCAAACAGAGTAGACCCAGATCAGACGGCTCCTGTAGGAGCCGTCTGATCAGGGTCTGCTCTATTTGCTTAATGTAATTTAACAGATGTTTCTTTCGTTTCTAAAATAGCTACAATGTTCAACCTTACATATTTCATTATAACTATTTTTTCAATGGATATTCTTAGGTATTGAAATTTGAAATAAACGCAGAACAGGAAATGGGTTAACAAGATGTTGACAAGCATCTTGTCTTGCCCTAGCAAGGACAAAATCGTCACAAGAGAAAATCAGAAAAGGGAAAGAATACAAAAGCAATGCTTGTTATGACACAGTTGATGTGTGCTAGACTGAACTTTATCAATGCAAGATAATGTCACTGCTCAGATACATTTACATGCAGCCACTTTTATTTTTGGCCACTATGTCGAGCTTATTGCATGTATTGTAGGCTCCATAAAAATCAAGAACTATATTTCTTTCAAGCCGATGTTGTAAATGGGCTTTACTATACAGTAAAACCCCTCTTATGCGACCACTAAATAGATATATAATTCCCAGTCTTTAATGCAGGTGGTAGCTTAATGCAGGAGCTTTAGACATAACATTCGTCCTGCATTAAGCAACCACCTGCTTCTAAAAACATCTATTTTCATTCATAAAGTGGTCGCATTAGAGGGGGTTTACTGTACATGTATTCTGAAAAACTCAGATTTTCAAAATTTCAAATGACAAATGATCTACATGAGCTGGTTACATGCTGTGAGTCAATGATGACAACACTGTCACACAGTTTGATTTCAGATAAGATACAAGCTAAATCAGGGTCCATGCTTATAAAACTTTTAAGTTGAGTCTGAGTTCGTTCTCAAGCTTTTGATTGGTCAGATTTGAGTTCTCAAGCTTTTGATTGGTCAGATTTGAGCCAAAGGCTCAAATCTGATCAATCAAAAACTTGAGAACGAACTCAGACTCAACTAAAAGTTTTATAAGCATGGATGCTGGATTTCTGTGCTGATAGGATACAGAGAAAATTGGATGACCCATTAACCTATTACCTCATAATGTAAAAGTCATGTTTTGAAACCATTGTGATAAACAGAGCATTTGCTTGTACTAGCAAATAGTGTATAGAAAATACACAATACTAAAAATTATCTTTTCACTAGTTAAGGCTCCTTTTCAGTAGAATTATTCAAATAGGTTTGGTCTAAAAATAGCCTTTGAGGTATTAGGTTAAGAATCAGATACATCATCCGACCATACCTTGTCAAATAACAGTGAGCCATCCACTTTAACCCTTTTTTTCATACAAACACTTTTTCAAGCTTTTGCAGATACTGACTGGGGGGATTTACTATAATGACAGTTCTGTTGTACTTACGCCTTTATTTGTGTCATCTTTGTCATCCATACCCAATGCCATACGAAAGTTGGTCTTGTGAAATTTGATCTTTCTCGGCACAAATGGCACATGCACTGCCTGAGTACTAAGCCCATAGTTAGTGGTTGTGAAAATATATTTGTGTACTTCATCCACAAAGAAATACTGTAAAGAAGAAAACATAAATAAAATCTTGAAAATTAGTAAAAGCTAGAATGATATCCACAGAACAAAATATTCCCACCTCCAACATTTATCACACTTGAGGGCCATGAAGGCCCTGTATCGCCTACCTGAAACAATAGGGCATGTGCTCTCGTGTAAAAGATTTATCTCTTTACTCTATAAATACGCCTTACCACGCCATTGCAAGCAGAGCAGACCCGGATCAGATGGCTCCTGTAGGAGCCATCTGATCTGGGTCTGCTCTGCTTGCTTATGACATAACATAGATCTGAATCCACAGATTATGCAATGGCAAAATACAGTAAAACCTCTCTATAACGACCACAAAATTGTGTTAATTAGTTGGTATTGAGGGTAGGAGGCTGCTTAAAGCAAGGTGAAATTAAAACAGAACGCTCCTATAGGAGCATTCTGTTTTACTTTCACCTTGTTTTAAGCATCCACCTGCCTTTAACACAAAATAAATGATGTAATTAAATGGTCGTTATAGAGAGGTTTTACTGTATTCTCTTGTCATAATGATGTTTTACATGGGTGTCAATGCTTGTCTGTTTGATTGTAGCCATTGTGATGGTGAACAAGTGTGTGAAGTTTCATAAAAGTTGCATGAATAGGAGAGAAGTAACAGCCACTGTTAAAGTTTCCAGATGATGACAACAACTTAACCCTTTTCCTCCTATAAATACCTCTTCAAGCCTTGGCAAACAGAGTAGAGTAGACCCAGGTCATATGATTCCTATAGGAGCCCATCTGATCAGGGTCTGCTCTGCTTGTTTTTGAAATTATAATAGATCTGACTCTACAGTTTATACCAATACAAAACGTCCTATGTACATAATTATGACATATGCCATTGCTGTTTATAAATATGCATGATGTCATTTCTTACATGAACAACAGGGAAATGATAAATCACTATATTGTACTAAATCAACCATGAATATTTATGTAAGAAATAATAACATCATGAATTTACATTGTTATAATTGCACATGGACACAGGAAGTTATGACCATGGCAGAAACTGTAGAATCATATCTGTATTGTGCCATAAGCAAACAAAGCAGACTCTGATCAGATAGCTCCTACAGGAGCTCTCTGATCTGGGTCTACACTGCAAATGTATAGAAAGGTGAATGGAGTAAAGGCTTTTCACGCACCTGCAAACAGAGTAGACCCAGATCAGACGGCTCCTAGAGGAGCCGTCTGATCAGGGTCTGCTCTGTTTGCTAATAGAATTTGATAGATCTGGTTCTCTAGTTTCTAAAATGGCTACAATATCCAACCTTCCTTATTTCATTATAACTATTTTGTCCATGAATATTCAGTAGGTAATGAAATTTAGAATAAATGAAGAACAGGGAAAGGGTTAATAAATGTAAAGTCTCTCATTAGCCATGCCTCTTTGTTATTGCTTAGAGGAGAATATTTGATGTGTCAATCTAGATCTTTTCTAAGAAGTGAGTTGTTTCACTGAAGCAAGTTCAAGTATATTCATATTTACTGAATGTACTTTATTACCAGTGACACTTAAAATAGCATCCTTACTTTAACAGATACAATTATTGCAACACTTGATCCCTGCTACACTCTGCAATGGCAGCTGGTAGTGCTCTTGGCCGTTATAAAACTTTACAACATGGCTGTTAAACTGATAGTTGATATATAGGGAAATAAAATAGGAAAATGACACTTGTCTCTATTTTGAAAGTTTGTTTATTCCTTTGCACAATAAGTCGTCTGCTAAAAATTCTTAAAGTGAAAATTTTCCAAAGTGTTTTTAATAATTATGATCAGAGTGTTCAACAGTTTAGATCCTGATGAGATGGTGAGTTACTGTACAGTGAAACCTCTCTAAACCGGACGTTAATTTTGGTATAAATAACGGTTTTGGAGACAGGTGGCAGCTTAATGCAGGGTAAAAGTCATGCAGAAAGCTCCTCTAGGAGCTTTCTGCATGACTTTTACCCTGCATTAAGCAGCCACCTGCCTAAAAGTAGCTAAAATCTTCTCTTCTGGAATTCCGGTTTAGAGGGGTTTTACTGTATGTCTTATCTGGATTCAGAATGTTTGCATCTATATAGGTAATTGCAAATTCACTGAAAGTATGCAGACAGATAATGGCAGTACAAGTATTGGTGATCTGCAGCATAATAAACACTAAATGTATATATACATACAATATTGTATACAGTATATATATATACAAAAAAGATTTCAATATTTTCAAGGGACCTTGAAACAATTATTTTTACATCCAAATAGCACTCTGGCATGGTATGATAAATATGATACTATCAAGAAAACACATTGCAGAGGTCTTGTCGGGAGATATTGTTAATGCACACAACACGTAGAGATTTTTTCACAGTATATGCTTATTTGTTGGCATCACTCTTAACCTATGCTTATTTGTTGGCATCACTCTTAACCTATTAACTATAGGCTATGTTTAGACTCTTCCTCTTTCAATAAATCTACATGTACTAAACGGGGCATTTACTAGAAAAAAGGAAATTATACAAATTCGCTTTTTGAAACCATTGTGATAAATAGAGCATATGGCGCAAATGCTCTATTTATCACAATGATTTCAAAAAGTGTCTTTTACAGATGCGCCAATATGGGGGAATATGAGTTAAAAACAGCCCCAACAAGACCATAGTTTCAAATAAATCAGTTCATATATTTTTTACAGTTCAGAAAGAACCTTTGATCATCTAATCTAAGTAGCCCAAGATCAGGCTGCTCCATTAGGGCCTGCAGGACTTTTTCTGGCATTTGGCGGGGAAAATGCATTTTAACAATTTAATTAAAATTTGGCGTCTAGTGGGATTTTTCCCCAAAATGTTTTTTTGCATTGGGAATGAGTCATTTTAACTCTTACCCTGTTTAGTATTAATGTAAGAAATATTTATAAGTAAGAATATTTATTAGCTGAATTTTTATTAGGCAAACTTTTTAAGGGATAGTTTGCTTTGACAAAAACTGTAGATAAATACTTGAATTGCTCTGATTTAATATTTCGACCACTAAGGGCCTTTTTCAAAGATTATCAATTCAAGTATTTATGTACATTGTATTATATCAATTCCCTTTTTGGAAGATTTTCCTCATTGTGTAAAACTGTAGAATCAGATCTATATCATGTCAAAAGCAAACAGAGCAGACCCTGATCAGACGGCTCCTATAGGAGCCGTCTGATCTGGGTCTACTTTGTTTGCAATGGTGTGAAAATGCAGTTACATGCAGAAATTGCTTAACAGACTCACGCAGATGCCAGAAATAAGGCCTGTTCTGCTAAGTTTACTTACATGTTACAGATCTGATTCTCTACAGTTTGTCGTAAGAATAAATTTCCTTTTATTTGGCTGCGAAAGCAGCCAATTCTTTGATGAATTTCAAAATGACCATGATTGACTACACTCTAGATTTACACTCCAGAAAAATGCAACTGCAATATTTTTCACTGTGCTTACTTCGCCTCACTAAGAACTCTTTGATGTTGGAGTGACTCTTGTCACATGCATGTGTAGATACTTACGTGACTCATAAGAATGGGACTGTTAAAGTACTGTGACAACAGTGCATGGGTTCCACCTGGCAGCATGAAGTTGTCCTTGATAGATGTGAAACTTTTACCGTAGTTGTCTGAGTGGAATACATCACTTGAGACTACCCCTGGCCTTCCCACATATGTGCCTATGGGGAAAAAGAAGTACAGTAAGACCCATCTAATTCAACCACCTCATTAATAAACATACCTGTCTCTATCAGCAGGTGGTTGCTTAATGCAGGACAAAGGTAATGCAGAAAGCTCCTCTAGGAGCTTTCTGCATTACTTTTTTCCTGCATTAAGCTACCACCTGCATCTAGCACCCATAATTATACATCTTTTAGGTAGTCGCATTAGCAGGGTTTGACTGTATTAGTTACTACAGTAAAACCCCTGAAACTCTAGTATTAAGAAGAATTTAGATACCTTTAGGCAGTTGGCTGCTTAATGCAAAGTGAAAGTCATGCATTAAGCTACCACAAGTCAGTTTTGTCTCCAATACCAAAATTTATACTAAATTGGCAATCTGGTTTTAAGGGATGTTGATGATATAATTCAGATACAATTCTGCAGTTTCTGCTTATAATGGCCAGAAATTAATGATATCAATCATTATTTCTTACATGAAGTTGAAGAACAAGCAAAGCTACATGAATGCCACTTCACTGGTTTACCTTTTTACTTAATAAATATTCATGTAATAAATAATGACATCATGAATAATAATTACATTGTAAATGAATTTTATCACCTTTGAAAACAGAGTAGATCTAGATCAGATATCTCCTGAAGGAGCCACATGATCTGTATCTGCTCTGTTTTCTTATTGAATAATAGACATGTGATTCAGACTACACTTTCATCCATGGCCAAAAATATCTTTTGTATGCCAATCTAAAAAGTAATCCTATAAATATTCCTGATGCCATTATTTCTTACATAAATTAATATTCATTAGATACAGGGTTATAATCCTTTCCCTGTTCTATGTTTATTCCAAATTTCAATACCTATGGAATGTTCATTCACAAAATAGAAATATGGAAGGTGGAACATTGTAGACATTTTGGAAAGCAAAGAACCAGATCTATCAAATTCAGTTAGCAAATTAATAGATCAGATGGCTCCTCTAGGAGCCGTCTGATCTGTGTCTTCTCTGTTTGCAAATGTGTTTATATGAGAGAAAGAGTTAAAGATGTGAAAACTATCCCAATAAGGAAGAGTTAACCCAATTCACCCTTTCCCTTTCGCATATTCATGTAAGTTACAAGTAATAATAAAATCATGAATATTTATAAGCTAAATTTTAAAACTGGCATATGTACGCAGTATTTTATGGTATTGGTAGAAACTGAAGTCATATCTATTATAATTTCATAAGCAAACAGAACAGACCCTTATCAGATGGCTCCTATAGGAGCTGTCTAACCTGGGTCTACTCTGTTTGCAAATGTGCAATAAAGCATTACTATGAGGGAAAGGGTTAAATGTACTTGTACAAGATAACATGATTTGTCTAGTTTCATAAACATTATGTCCTTGAAATACTTGTTTTATAACCCTTTCAGCGTGGGACATGAGCTACTAATGTCATTTGCAATCAGAGTAGACCCAGATGAAAAGGCTCCTCTCTCCAGGGTCTACACTGTTTGGTATATAAAATATTACTGAATATTCACAGTAAGCAGTAAGCTTGACCTGTTCGAAATTTGGAATAGTCAATTTGAAAACTCAGGAATGAAAGGGTTAACAAACTCCATTCATATGAAAGGGTTAACAAACTCCATTTATATGTTAACCCTTCGCTTGCTATTCACATCAATATACCTACCTGTAAATAGTGAAGACCCAGATGAGACAGCTCCTGCAGGAGCTGTCTCATCAGGGTCTGCACTATTTACAAGTTGATTGTGCAACCGGTGCACTCCGCAGCAGTGACTGCCTAGAGAAATAATTGTAGACAGTGAAGATATATGTAATTATACCACAGGGCATGGGTAAAGAAGGTGAAATGTGTTTTAAAATTCAGCAAGCGAAGGGTTAACTACTGTGATGGTAAACTGAGACATTCAGACAGCGTAGTACAAGTCACGATTATATGAAACTAAAGACGTATTTCAAAATGCATGCAAATAAAATTTGCGAAATCTGATATTGACGCTTAAAAGGATATTTAACCTAAGGTTCATATATATGTTCTAGTTTATAAATCAGCCATGCTCCAGTTAACATCAATAGTATTATTTAACCTTCATTCTACACTAGGTTTAATGTTTGCCATGTTTCTTCTTAACCCTTTCCTTCATATAAACACATATTCATGACTTTGTAAACAGATCAGACCGCTCCTTTAGGATCAGGGTCTGTTCTGTTTGCTAATGGAATTCGATAAGATCTATTTCTTTACTTTCTAAAATGACTACAATAATCCACCTTCTATATTTTGCCCATGAGTATTCAGTAGGTATTTAAATTTAGAATAAATATAGAACAAGGAAAGGGTTATTACCATACTCTCCTTGATAAATGTTCACAGTCTAAAAAATGACTCCTTTATTTCTGGGGGAAGTTAACCCTTTCCCTCATATAAACGTGTTTTCACGCATTTGCAAACAGAGTAGACCCAGATCAGACGGCTCCTAGAGGAGCCTTCTGATCAGGGTCTACTCTGTTTGCTAATAGAATTTGATAGATCTGTTTCTGTACTTTCTAAACTGTCTACAATGTTCCACCTTCAAGAATTCTTTATAACTATTTTGTTAATGAATATTCAGTTGGTACTGAAAATTGGACTAAATACAGAACAGGGAATGGGTTAACAATCAATAAATTAACTAAAGTAGTTGCTTAATGCAGACTGAAAGTGATGCAGATAACTCCACAAGGAGCTTTCTACATTGCTTTCAATCTGCATTAAGCAACTGCTTCAGTATGAAATGCAAAAACAACTCTTTTTAAAAAATGTAATAATTAGAGATAATATATTTTCGTTTTTTTTTAAAAAAAAAACAAAAAAACACCAGTGTCTGAGTGTCAAACAGTTTTAAAGCATTACATAAATGATTAACAGGGAATATTTACCATAACATGAATATCTAACAGGGAATGGGTTAATATGTTAACCCATTCCCACTTAGGCTATATTTAGACCTAACCCCTTTGATTCAATCTACCAAAAAGGAGCATTAACTAGAGAAAAGGAATTTTTCAGAATTGTATAGCTTTGAAACCATTGTGATAAATACAGCATTTGCTCCTGTGGAGCAAATGCTCTATTTATCACAATGGGTTCACAAAGTGTCTTTTACAGAAGCGTCAAAAGGCGTTTACGGGGGGAATGGGTTAATAGTTTATCCGATCCAAGTTTTATCATAACGACTGTGAACCATCCTAGTTTTCCATCAAGGACCTAAGTTCTTAGTTGAGAACCTAGGATTTAAGAATTCGGGAGTAACGGCGCACCATACTGTATGATAGTTCAGCCAGGACCATAACTACAGACAGTATCTCAACCGTTACCTACATGGAACAATCATGCATGTCAACTCTGCCCATTTTGAGTGTTAATCAATATAATTTACAATTACATGTATATTCCTTTATGAAGACGATGGTTAAAGTCAAAATGTTGGCAGAATAAAAATCAGTACTAAATTTATTGCTCTTGATTAACAGTTCAACTTTATATCACCTTTAGTAGGTCTTTGAATAACTACTTCCTGCATGAGTACATGTATTAGGCCTTTACTCTATAAATGATATCTTTCGACGCCTTTGAAAACAGAGTAGATCCAGATCAGGTGACTCCTATAGGAGCCATTTCATCAGGGTCTGCTCCATTTGCTTATGATATAATACAGATATGATTCTACAGTTTTTGCCATGGTTAAAACAATTCTGTGTCCATGTGCTATTATAACAATTAATCTAATTAACCCTTCGCTTGCTGTTCATGTCAATATACCTACCTGTAAATAGTGAAGACCCAGATGAGACAGCTCCTGCAGGAGCTGTCTCATCAGGGTCTGCACTATTTACAAGTTGATTGCGCAACCAGTGCACTCCACAGCAGTGATTGCACAGCGAAATACTTGTACACAGTGAAGATATATGTAATTATACAACAGGGCATGGGTAAAGAAGGAGAAATGTATTTTAAAATTCAGCAAGCGAAGGGTTAATATTCATGATGTCATTATTTCTTACATGAAGTAATAGATTACATTAAGCATTTATTACTGTGTAAATATTCATTGACAGAACTTTAACCCTTTTCCTGTTCTATGTTAATTCCAGATTTCAATACCTACTGAATATTCATGGACCAATTAGTTTTAATGAAATATGGAAGTTGGAACATTGTAGCCATTTTAGAAAGTAAAGAAACAGATCTTTCAAATTCCACTAGCAAACAGAGCGGACCCTGATCAGACGGCTCCTATAGGAGATGTCTGATCTGGGTCTACTCTGTTTGCTTATGATATAGTATAGATATAAATAATTCTATAGTTTCTGGCATGACAAATTCCTTTCAATAAAAATGATCTTATTAAAATTTATGACATCATTATTTCTCGCATGAATATTCATGGACTTAAGGGTTAACCCTTTCCTTGTTCTATTTTTATTTCAAATTCCAATATCTACTGAATATTCATGGATTAAATCATTATGATGAAATATGGAAGGTGGGATATTGTAGGCATTTTAGAAAGTAAAGAAACAGATCTACCAAATTACATAAGCAAATTACATAGGCAAACAGAGCAGACCCTTATCAGGAGTCTACTGTTTGCAAATGTGTGAATGAAAACACGTTTATCTGAAGGAAAGGGTTAATCAGCTTTATGTATTGGAGGTGATGGGATGTTGTGTATCCTAAACAGTTAGAGGTTCATATGATGGTCTGTAACCCTTTACTCCATGAAATAATGTATGAATATCAATTAGCTTAACCCTTTACCTCATAGGCTATTTTTAGATACAACCTCTTTGAATAAATCTACCAAAAAGGAGCATTAATTAGAGAAAAAGATTTTTTTTTAGAATTTTGTAGTTTGAAACCATTGTGATAAATAGAGCATTTGCTCCTATAGGAGCAAATGCTCTATTTATCACAATGGTTTCACAAAGTGACTTTTACAGAGTCGTCAAAAGTCGTCATTATGAGGGAATGGTTTAATATTTATAATGGCAAATTAACAAGAAAAGTGTTGGGCCTTATGAAAACAGTAGACTCAAATCTATATAATCCTATTAAGCCAACAGAGCAGACCTGATCAGACCACTCCTACAGGAGACACCTGATCTGGGTTTCAGATCTCGGATTCCGCTGTTAATGAGACACCAAGTAATTTAGCATCACATCTGGATCCTAACTTCCCCTAAATGTTATTTTGAATTCATTAAAAGCTTGAAAGTACACATGTAGTTGAGATGTTCTATTTATCAAAATGTTTTCAAACTTTGACAATTCTAAATTTGTCCCTTTTTAGCAAAAATGCTCCTTTTCGGTAGAACTTTTCAAAGAGGTTGGGTCTGAAAATAGCCTCAGAGGTAATTGGTTAACACTTTCCTCCATAAATATGCCCTTCTACGCCTCTGTAAAAGTCACTTTTTGAAACCATTGTGATAAATAGAGCATTTGCTCCTAAGGAGCAAATGCCCTATTTATCACAATGGTTTAAGAACTACAAACTTCTAAAATTTTCCTTTTCTCTAGTTAATACTCCTTTTTGGTAGATTTATTCAAAGAGGTTGGGTCTAAAAGTAGCCTATGGAGGAATTTCTATATAAAGGTTAAAAAATCACAACTGTCTGGGACTCTGGTTGTATTTTTTACCTTACTTCATGAATATTCATGTAAGAAGACCTTAGTAAAAACTAGAACTACATGTATCACTAAAAGTGATTGATACCCACACCCATCATCTTGTCAAAAGATCCAATATGACAATACAAAAGGAAATAGCACAATAATCCTTTCATCCACACTTGTGGAAAGAATTTTTTTAAAGTCCAATCAAGGAATGACTCACATCACAATTATGTCACACACATCTACACATCATTATAAATGCATATGCAAAATTTGAGGTTCAATGGTGAAACAAATGTAGAAGTAGTACTTGAGAAGTTATGCTCTGGACAAAAAAATACTTAAGAAAAGTAACAAAGGGAATAAATCCCTCAAAAATGAATTTAGAGTTACAGTCCTTGTTGACTGCACATCCAGTCATCACCCTCTATCCTTACATAAAGTTTCAACTTTGTGCCGACAATACTTGAGAAGTTATGCTCTGGACAAAATATTGCTTCTGAAAAGCAACAAAGGGGAATAAATCCCTCCAAAATGAATTTAGAGTTACAACCCTTGTTGACTGCACATCCTATCATCACCCTCTATCCATATGTAAAGTTTCACAGTTGTGCCTACAATACTTGGAAGTTATGCTCCTCACAGAAAATTGCTTCTGAAAACTAAGGGGAATAACTCCCTCAAAAATTAATTTAGAGTTATAACCCTTGTTGACTGCACATCCTCTCCATCATCCTTATAATGTGTACCAAGTTTGAAGACAATATCATAAACAGGTTTCAAGAAAATGGCATGTCACAAAAATATATCCCAATTGAGAGACAAAATATGAAGTTAAAAAGGGGCATAATTCTGTCAAATTTTGTGCAAGAGTTATGAAACAGTGAAGACTGTCCCAACATGACCTTATAACTTGTATTAAGTTTGAAGGAGTTATCAAAAATAGTTTTCAAGAAAAAAGCAAATGTCCCGAAAAAATGTGAGTGACGGATGACGGACGGACGGACAAGGTGATTCCTATATAGCCTCCATCACAGGTAGTGGGGGTATAATAAAATTAATAAATCCATATAAACTGATCTTATATAATGGCATATACATTAACTCTGTTAGCATTGCAGGACATTATCTGACAATCTTGGAAAAAGTGCATTTTTAACAATAAGGAATTTTAAGTGCGTAAAACTCAATGATTTGGAAAGGATTTTGTTCTGATTTGAGCTGATTTTGCATTTGTTTTGTATTTCAATCACAATTTGGACTCTATTGTTATTTTTCTTAGGAAAATATTAACTATTCTGCATTGGAAATTTATCTTTTAACCCTTTCCCTCATATAAGCATGTTTTCAGGCATTTGCAAGCAGAGTAGACCCAGATCAGATGGCTCCAGACCTGGGGTAATTAAAATTGTAATTGTAATTAATTACAATTAATTACATGTTTTCAATGTAATTGATGTAATGTGTAATTGAGTGTTGTTTTAATTACATGTAATTGTAATGTAATTAATTACAGTGAAAAATAAGGTGTAATGGACAATTACTTTTCAATTACATTTCAATTACTTAGGTTATTTACAAGTTATAAAGTACAGCCATTCAGTGAGTTTCATATATTTAATTTTTTAAACACTGGATCCATAGAGAAATATATTAAATAAAAAATGTTTTTTTCAGTGTATTATATTGTTTAATACACAGAGAAAGTCAACTATTATATATATTCATTTGAATGAGTCTTTGAGACCCCATATTTTGCAAATTATAACCCTGCTGAATAATTAAACACATCTCATGAAAATGGTAAAATTGTAATATCCATTCTTCAATAGCAAAGAAGGCAGACATTACCAGTAAGTAGTCTGCATTGCTAACAGCACATTACCTAATGCAACAGCTCATATAGGAAGGCATCTCATCTCAGTCTACAATGTTTTCTTAAATTTACTCTGTCAAACAGAATATCAAATTTTTGAGTTAATCAATGTTTGCATTTTATGGGAATGTGTTGTGTTTTTGAACTGAGAACAAAACCTAGAGTTATACTTCAAACAGTGCAGACTCTGTTCAAAGGGCTCCTATAGCAGCACTTTGATCTGGGTATACATTTTTTTTTCAAGTGTCACCAGTGCAATCTTAACAAGTCTATTGTGTTGGAAGAGTTATATAAAGTTTGGCTGAATATAAATATCCAGAATAATTAAACCAACTGCACTGACACCTTTATCATTATCTGTAATAATTATGCTATTGACAATAGACACTGACAGACCACAGAAAACAAAATACAGTGACCAGCAGTGACCATTAATTGTATAATTAATCCCCATGATATAACCCTTTGACTGCTGACAAACAGTGTATGTTAACAAACGGTGTATATGCTAAATTCCATATCTGCCCTGCTCCTTTGTTACAACTGTTTCATCTTAATCAAAAGATGAGGATAACAAATGGCTACATCAGCTTTAATCTGGACGAATACCCCAGATAAAGAATAAACTTGGTATCTCACCCAGATCTTAACTAACTGAAAATGACTATTATTGGCCCAACCAGTTAATAAAGTTAAATTCTCTACATCAACCACTGTTTTCATCTCATTGGTCCTGATATTTACTGATATGATAGATCTGCAGTATTACAGATTATGTTTGAAAGTTAGAATCAGTGGAAACCCTGATTTGGCATCTGTGTATAACATGTCTATGACAGCTTTCTAATGAAGATTTAATATTTTGTATTGGTATGTATCCAGTGAGCACTTAAAGATGTTTATGAAAATACTTCTGATACAGAAACATAATTCAGTGACTGTAAATATGTTATACTCAGGTCATGTACATGCAAACTTACTTGTACATGCACTAGTTATGTTACTTGATAAACTTGTTTTCTCAAACATCTGTTGTTGCCAGCTTTTTCAAAGCAATTGAGATGTAATTAATTACATTTGGTAAAGTAATTGTAATTTAATTACATGCTCAAAACTCCTGTAATTGTATTTGTAATGGTAATTGACCTTTTATGAATGTAATTGTAATTTAATTAATTACATTGCCATGTAATTAACCCCAGGCTCTGATCAGGGTCTGCTCTTTTTGCGAATTTGACAGATCTGCTTCTTAGCTTTCGAAAAAGTCTACAATGTTCCAACTTCCATATTTCTATACAATTATTTTGTTTATGAATATTCAGTAGATATTTAAATTTGGAATAAACATAGAACAGGGAATGGGTTAACGGACTTGTGTAAGCACCCAAAAAAGGCCTGATATGAAAAGGCATTGCTAGTAGGTATAACATGTTTGCATGATACAAAACCTTAACAAACTATCATTACAATCACTGATCCATGAATGTCTGCCTCTAGCTTCTGACCTACCTTTTGAAAGAGCAACGATAACATCACTGTTTACCCCTGCCCAGTGTATAACCATCTGAGTATGACTGTCATTCAGGTGTGACTGAAAATAGATTGTCAGGTATTGAATAATAGATAACTGCGCGGCATGAAGAAAACACTCATTCTGTTGACACTAACTGATTTTAAATCTAAATCAAACTTCTGCAAAACTGACAGACACAATATACTCAGTGTTCTCAATAAGAATCGGCCAGTGGCCAAAACCTTTTACTTCTAGCACACATGCACATACCCCTTTTCCTGTTTATCATTTATTCAAAATCACCTCATTAATATTCATTGACAGAATCAAAACTGTACATGGCAAATGGATAGTTTTGACCATGGTGGAAACTGTAAAATCAGGGTCCATGCTTAAAAAGCTTTTTAGTTGAGTCTGAGTTTGTTCTTAAGCTTTTGATTGGTCAGATTTGAGCCAAAGGCTCAAATCTGACCAATCAAAAACTTAAGAACAAACTCAGACTCAATTAAAAAGTTTTTATAAGCATGGACACTGATCTATATTACTTCATAAGCAAACAGAACAGACTCTAAGGAGTGGTCTGATCTGGGTCTACTGTTTGCCAATGGTGTGAAAAGGCCATGAGGGAAAGGGTTAATGAGTTCTTTCTAACCTTGCATTTAAAACTCAGCTTGTAAATGTTCAGGTGGATTGTGTCTTGTATGTAGCATTACAATCAAATGTACCTAACTTAAAATACCTCCACTAGCAGTCACCAAAATCACCAATGGCGAAAAAAAGTAACTTGGTGAAAAAAAGACTTTAGCAAATTTTGTGGAGAGAGGAAATCAATAAGCAAGCTGGTTTCCATTCTTGCAACACTGAAGTGTATATTTGTATATGAAATGGATTAAGTATATTGACAAGTTTCAACTGTTGTTCAGAAAGTGTATGTCACTAATTATTGTTGCTTGGATTAATAAAAGGATTAGATTGTTTACGCAAAACATGGTCGAGAGACAGAAACATGACTATTTCAATATTAATTACCAAGTTTACTTGATGGATGCATTAGAATAGGCTAAAGAACGATACATTACATACTCGGAAATTTAATCACATTTGCACGATACTATAAGACTTGACATAACCCGTAGACATCCTACTTGGTTCATTCAGAGACCTATATTATATGTCTCTGGTTCATTTGTCGGACCGAAATCATACAACCATTCATTTCAAACTTAATCTTTGGTAGATTTATGACTTTTAAAGTGAAAGTAAGAATCGTGTTTATCTTTCAAGGCTCAACTTCCGCTAGATTGCACCTTCCACTAGACTGCTCTACAGTTAAATTACCAATGGAAGTTACAGGTTTGTACGTAACTTGACTAACTTCCAAAAGGAAATGTTCGAAGACCCTTCCGCTTTACCTTAATGCTAGTAAAAGTACTACTGTAGAATGCACTACACAGAAATGGGGGGAAAACTGGATGAAAATGAGAACGAACAAACATTGGTTTAATCCATTAGGCAAGTGAGAGACTGAATCACCTTTCAAGTACGTTTGGGAAATAGTGTTAGTTTTCAAAATTACAATTAGAATTAAAGACCGATATGTAGGTGTGTCGGTGTTAAATGAAAACCACAGCACTGAATAATTTACCAGCACTTTTCGCCATCATAGCAAGACAAAGAGAAACAAAATAACCTATGCCACAACAGTATAAAATAGTTTCAGTGTAATATGCTTTCCCTAATTATTACTGGTGATGATGCATTGAGATTTTTTTTCTTCACCAACTTTTTGACTTGGAGGTAAGGTGAGGTGGGTGGGGTAAGTTGACCCCCGATAGCCTTACCAAGCATATATTATAGAGGGGGGGGGGGGGAGCGACTATTAGGGAGGGCGCTATAGACAGGGGAAATACGGTATGTAACAACACCAGGGCTGGTAGTCCCAAATTGCAAGACCCCTCAATACAGGAGTTCATTCTATTTAAACACTGTGATACAATGGAACAAACTGCCAGACAGCATATAGTACATACTAATTCCGTAGAGGCTTTTAAGACAGCTCTAACAGATTATCGCCAATAATAATGGCATCTTTTCTCACCCATAGTGTAAAAGCCTATATAGGATTCTATGACGTATGGATACAGATTAGTTCACATTCGTGTACACTAAATGGTGATATCAAGCTACTTTCTGTTTTAACGATATCCTGGCAGAATACACAGGCATTAAAACTGATTTAGGTTAGGACGTTCCTCAGTACACACCTAATGATTCCTGTCGGGTTTGATTTTCTTCCAAAATATGACATAATTCGTAAATAAAGACATGCAGTAGTAACACTGTACATGTTCAATGTGCAGTTGACCCCCAACCCCACCCCCGCTTTTTTAGTCTGCTTTTGCTTGTTTTATTTGTTAAATTACATCTAAATTAAACATACTACATATACAACAGTCCATATATGAAATGCAGCAGAAATTGTATGTATGTATATTGTTTCCTTTCATCTCTGGAGGAAGACTTATCCAGTCTGCACTTTTAAGCTCTCAGTAAACTTTTTTCAAAACAGATCTCTTTTTTGCTTGCATTTTGTGATGCCATGTGCAATTGTTTATAATGTTTATTTGGTTTAGCTTTTCTGCTGTCTGTATTTATACATATTTTTTGTTTTTATGCTTGTGCCTCATTTCTGCTTGCATTTTTATTTATTAAAGCATGACATTGTGCCTTTTCAGTGTGTTTCACTTTTTCTTTTTTCAATATGGTTGTCAACCTTTTTTAGATCCTCATAGCTCCTTTAAACTTTTTTTTACTACATAACCTTATATATGCACACATCTTATCCTTAATTAGTTTTCTTCTGCTTTATAGGTGTACTCACTTTTTAGGTTTTTGTCTGTGTCAAACAATAGCTTATAAGTAAAGTTTTATGTTTTGGTTGTAGCTGACTTATAAAATATATGTTTTTCTCTTACAGAACTTTCCTTTTTACAGGTATCCTTCTCTTTGTTTTTACTTTTTGATATGTTAATGATTGTGTTTAAATGTCGGCAAATAGATATATCAGGGGTTTTTCTCAGATTTAGGGGAAGGGGCCTGGCCTTTCTTGAGGGAAAAAAAATAAGCGCGAAAAGTATGTTTTAGGGGAAAATATAAGCGCGAAATAGATGTTTTAGGGGAAGATTATGAAATATAAACTTTAACATTATAATGATGAACAGGGGACATTGCAAATGAACAGAGTATTAAATGCAGCTCTTTTAGTGTAATATAATTATTGAAATTACATTACAATAGAATAGCCCTTGGTTTTTCAGCCTTGAATACGTTGACTATGCTCTCAGTTTTGGTCTGTGAGAGCATAGTTGCCCGGGTGTATGTTGCTTTGATCGATTACAGCTCCCCCACCCACCCACCCAATGTCCTTAAACACCATCCAAATATCATAACTTTACATTGAATTCATTTTCATTAACCAGCAAACGTTTTCAAAGTCATTTACTCTCCATCGTTTTGTACAGAAAACGCACACCCCTCTCCATTTTCATTACATTAATCCAACAATTTCCCATCTATTTTAACAAAATAGTTACTGACTTTTAGAGAAATGAATACTTGTTACGGGAATACCACTGCCATTTCAATACTTTCCAAATCACATGAAATATTAAACCTCACACAGCCACCAACTGATTTTCGGAAGAGATCCGGTTGCACAGTTTCGGTAAATCTATCACGGGTAAAACACAGCTAAAACCCGATGAACACAAAAATTCCAGCAATTGACATCTCAATTCTATAAATTGTCGTCACAATCCACGCTCCATGTCTGAATAAATCTTTTAAATGAAACGAAACGAACCTTTTTCTGAGCGATATTTTGATTTCGTCAAGCAGCGACCATTTTGGTTCTACCGGGTTAAACCGAGAATTTTGTAACACGACGCCTCATTGGTCTCGGCCCTCGGCCCGGCTAATTCATGAGGCGTCGTATGTATACAGAAATGTGGTCGGCGTTTTAGCCTATTAACCGGTGTCGATATAAAAACTGCCCGTTCTTTGATATCGACGGAGAAGAAACTGATCTAGTTCTATCTATCTGTTACATTCTGCCACGCACCCTAATGGGGAATTTCGGACATTGATGGAAAAAAATGTTCTAGGGGGGATTTTTCTTCCCTGGGGGAAAACTTAGACAAGCTAGGGGAAAAAATGTCCGAGGGGAAGACGCCGTTATTCGACATCTGTTATATAGAGGGAAAAAACCTGTATCCTCGATTCCTATATTTCCGTTCTTTCCTATTATTCCGTCCGCATCACAAAAGCGCTTGATATGGCGCGTGCGACCCCTCTACGTCATCGCTCAAAGTGTTTTTCGATTGTAAATAAAACACTTTTAGATACAGAGCCGAAAAAATAGGGAAAAAACAGGTAAATTGAATGAAACTTTAAAGAAAAAGATTATTTTCAACAAAAATATAAACACTCATCACGTGACACCATTTTTCTAACAATATTTCCCAAAAATAATCCGTTTTTCAAAGCTTAAAAAATTGACAGATGCCGCAGAAACGTTCAGGCAGATCCTTATTACGTGACTAAGCAAATAACACGTCACAAGTATACTGTTCAGCAAAACTTAGGGTTCATGTTATGAACATGACCCATGTCAAATGTTGTACAATGGAGTCTGTTATCAGACGGCATAAATTACATTTCTGTACTGAATAAAATGCCCAAGTACACATCTAAATCGTAAATATGTTGGTATTTCTTTAATTTTAAGTGTTATCTGTTTTGCTGATTGTAATCTGTATATTTCAAAGTATTTTTTAAAATCAAATCTCAGTAAACACTTTTTGTAAAATAACATTTGAATTTATAAGGCTGATAATTCTGTCTTATTTTGTTCATGGTGCTTTTGAAAATGATTTCGATTAATACATAGTCCAACATGACTCAAAATGTGTATTAGGTATAGTGAGTGTCTGGGACTTAACCTTTCTTGTGCAGTATATATTTGACCCAATTGTGCTCAAACACCTTTGAGTGGGAGATTATGACATCATAGAACGGCAATATAGGAAACATGGAGGCTGCATTTGCAGCATTGAGTGAGTTAAAGGAACCGACATTTGGTTCAATTGTAGGGTTATTTGTTTACTTAAAGTGTTATTTTCCGTTAGAAAAATATTTTTTCTCACTATTCCTTCAAGGAAGCTCCTTGTTGCATTTAAAGTAATTGTTTTCATGATAATTATTTTGCTAAGGGGAACGGTAATACAGGAGAAGGGGATATATGCTGTTATTTTATTGCTACAACCAATGTGACCAGAATGTAAATTACGATTTCCACCCCATATTTGACGTATTGCCATGAGTCTGTAAGGCGGCAACGGGTGCCGGACGTTTCGGTAAATGACCAGTTCGGTAAATTGATTTTATATAGTGAATGGTCCGGACGTTTCGGTAAAAAGGTAAATTATAGTAATTAAAGGATTAAGTAGATTTATATCGCACCTCTCCCAGTAACAATGAAACTGTTCGACTATGTTTGTGCCACGTTTGAAGCTGTGTTTTAGTTGTATAATGTAAGGATACTGATCTAACAATGAATATGATGGACATGCGAAGGGTGTTGAAAATAATTGGAGTTTTTAAATATAGATATATATTGGCAAAATAATTGATAACGAAAAGTGTACTGGATATATATTTAATATTTACCATAAAATATGTACAATGTACATAGTTTTGCAATAAGATAATAATTATATACACTATTTCAATAATACCTATAAATAACTCCAAACTGTTTGCAAAAAAAAACTATTGCCCAATGAGTCAAATCAACTGTTATATAGTCGTTTTGTGTGAGAAAGACTTTGAATTCTGATCAGTCATCGCTTTACGGATCCAAACTGTTAGCAAATACCTAAGGCAGTGAAAATTCTGATCAGTCATCGCTTTACGGATCCAAACTGTTAGCAAATACCTAAGGCAGTGAAAGGATAAAACCAATTGATGATCTGGGTCTACACTGTTTTACCAGACAGAGAAGGAGTCGTTGTTATACCCTTTTTGTGTGTAAAAAACTTTTGATTCTGATCAGTCGTCTAGTTACGCGGTGCCAGGATTCAAACTTTTTGACAATGAAGTAGTGCTCATCTTATTAAAGTGTTGGGTGCAGCGAGGTTGTTAATTAGTTAATTAATTAATTGATTACAGGCGACGGCACAATTAATGGCAAACAATAATTAAAGACGTGCCGCATTTACAGACCACGCTTTTTTTATATAAATATGCGTGACAGGATAACATGATCCAGTCCTATTTTTAATAAGTCTAATATAAAGCAAAAATGGTATTAATCCTAAAGGTGAAATGATTGATATTAATAATCATAATATTAATAATTATAAGAATAATGATATAATCATAAATATTGTAATAAACTTATTTCTATATTTGAGGAACACACCATTTTAAACTCGCTTAAATTAAAGTAGATTCTAATTTTTTCAACTCAAATAGGGGTTTTCGTGTTTTTATTACATTCCCCGTCTGCATGGTAGATCTTGATCAGAGGACTAATTTTAATTTTGGGTTGCAAATACATTCAACTGGCACTCAATTTTCACTTTTTTCTTCTTTTTTTTTTCGATTTCCCACTTTCATAACGCTTATTCCGATTCGGCATAGAAATTTACCTTTCTATAACTACATCGTATAGTTTAGACCCAACCCATTTATAATGATAAAAGTGACTACAGATCAAACGCTATCCACCAGCAAATGGTGTGATATACCGGTATATAAACCTTTAATTACTGTAATTTACCTTTTTACCGAAACGTCCGGACCATTCACTATATAAAATCAATTTACCGAACTGGTCATTTACCGAAACGTCCGTAAATCGGCGGCAACCATCTCAAAATTAGCACGCTGTCTAACAGCTCATTAATGAGACTAGATTCAGATACTATATGATTTTGTCACCAAAAGGGGATATAGGGTAGCACGTTTACAGCAGGAAGTTTATTACATAAGCACCATTACAGATATAAACTACCGAGACAATACATGACAACTCTCCAGCTAACCGGCATATAACTCTACAACATTTATTATATCCACACTTACCACGTTACTTTGTGGTTTCAGGTCATTCAGCTTGGGAGCAGCTCTTCTTTGTCGACTATTTGTTTTCAAACCTTCAACAGCTTTTGCGACGAAGTTTGCAACATTTCGCTTCTCTACTCTTTCTGTTAGATCGACATTCAGCGTTATGCCTGTCAATTCTTTTTCGCGCAGTTGTCGTGCAACATGGATTGATTTGTAGTATGTTGCTTCCGAGAAATGAGCTGTGTTGACAAAATACAGGTGTAAGAAAATCAACAATAACAGTTTCGCCATACTTCCTGTTTGGCTGTCATCGGATTGTCTCGATTGTTTTCCTTAGAAGCCTCAGAATCACATGACAAATATGAGACTGTATAAAACTTCAGCGATGCGGCGGTTATCATCCCGTTCGCGGGTGGTTTGCAAGATAAGATAAGATAAGTTTTATTTAACGTTGTCAAGATACTAACAGGTTAAATCGGCCTCCAAAAAGTCAAACCGCACACAGTTTGGTCAAATCGGCCTCCCATTATCATGAGTAATGAAATGTACTGCTCGAGAAACGTCTCGTGTAATTTTAAATATTTTTTTATTACATAATTTATAATGAAGAAAATATTCCAAAATAGGGAATTAATATATTACATAAATACTTAAACTCTTTGATTTTATGGCTGAATGCATGTAACAAAAATGTGACGTGTATTTTGACATGATAATCTTTGACAAAGGCCCTTAGTGGTCGAAATATTAGATCAGAGCAGTTTAAGTATTTACATAATTTATAATTTCCCAGAAACCTGTGACGAGGAAAATTTTCATTTCCGCCTGTAATGTAACCGAACACAGTTTTTAAGACAATCACTAATTGATAATTTGTGACTTTAATCAAAGACCTATGATAGGCCTTTGCTTTAATTTAACAGAGCACCTTTAAAACACATTTTATATTATTTACTATTATTATTTTTTGCTTCAAACAAACACTAATTGGTATGGTAAGCATGTGGCGGTAACGGTACTTAAATGTGTTTATCCTTTTTTATTGTCATTCAGGAGCCGTCTGATCTGGGTATACTCTGTTTGCAATTGCTTGAAAATGCATTTTTATGAGGGATTAAGTTATGTATATTAATAATCCTCGTGAAATGTGCATATTTAATGTAATGCCTCTTCATTTTCATTGAATGGCATGGTTTTCAATCGTTTTATGTCACAATATACAGTTGAACTTCGATATCTTGATTTTCAAGGAAACATTCAACTTATTTAGAGAGAACAGAAGTTCGAATCATCCGATCTCTAATCTGGACAATTTCTCAAGTTCACAGCATAATGCAGGTCTAAAGTAACGCTGAAAGCTCCTATATGAGTTTTCAGTATGGTCTAAAGTACTACTGAAAGCTCCTATAGGAGCTTTCAGCATTAACATAAACCTGCATTAAGCTGTCACAAGTGTTTTTAGATATGCATAGTGGTACATTTTAGAGCAATCATGTATTGTAAATTTTGGAAGGACCAAACTTTTAGTTCGAGTTATTCCGAAGTTCGAGTTATCAGAGTTCGAGATATCGAAGTTCAACTGCATGTGAAGAATGTTACCAACCTACCATGATGAATGTCTGAAATTATACTTTGTGCACACGATCTCTCCATGATTAAACTGGGGTTATACATATACTTACATAGCCCGAGTTTGTTATATTTGTTTATACTCGTACAGCATCTTTTCTCATCACATGATACCAAGTGAATATGACGTTCATGGTGTCCACAACTAGCTGATGATGATAGTATATATATATCTGCCAAATGTAATAAGAAGATATCAAGAAGAAGGCGATTGCAATTTTGCAAAGGTGATGCTATATATCTGCTGGATATCAGTTTTAATATAGATGCTATATAGCCTGTATATATGTGTCCAATATCCTTTAGATATCCAATTCCTGATGTAGGCTTGATATCTGGAATCAGATGTCGGTAGGATATCAGACTATATACAGGCTATATAGCACCTATATCAGAAATGATATTGGGGCGATATAGCACCACCTTTGCAAACTTGCAGTCGCCTGGATATCCCCAGACTCGTATATTGGGGCGACATAGTTGACTATATCGGGACTATATCTGCTTGATATCATGTGCTATCCGGGTTTATGAATGTTATTTCCTATCATGTATGTATAAGCTGGCTTTAATACCAGACTTTATGAATAAAAGTATAACTTGATTTGATATGTGCTAGGAAATATTAAATCTTAGAAACATGGACTATGTGTTCTGTTGTTCTTCTTGCTTTATGATCGTGGATCGGCAGATAGCTACTATCCATTTCAATAAACTTTGTCACTCAGTATGATTCGAGATTTATTTATTTTTTTACTTCGTGACTTAACCTGTTCTATATCTATTCCACATTTTAATCGCTGATGATTATCATGGACTAAAATGGTATGATAATTAACATATTGAAAGTGGAACATTGTAGCCATTTTATAATCTAAAGAACTAGACCTTTCAAACTCCATTAGCAAACAGAGCAGATCCTGTTCAGACGGTTCTTATAGGAGTCCTCTGGTATGGGTTTACTCTGTTTCCTTATTCTGCATGTATCATGCCTAAGATGTAATAAAGGTCTGTTCTGTTCTGAAAATACCAAGTTAGCCGAATACATGTAACTGTAAAATACGAAAGCAAACTTATTATTATATCAATTATGGACAAACATGTTGAACTGTAAAGCGGCTGTTAAGGTCCAACAAGCAGCACAACAGAAACAGTGAGATGACGTAGTTACTAACGAAAATTTACGAGAGGATAGACAGAGAAAAGACTGGATTTGAGAAGGAAATGTACAAGAAACAACACTGTTCAGACCCAGATCATGGTACAGAGACAATGCGAGAAAACAGCATAAAAAGGAGCTTACCATCCAGCCATATTGGCGTGTTTATATGTCAGTCAATTTCCTTCTTTTTTTTCTTTTCTTTTTTTTTTTGGGGGGGGGGATTATAAATGAATGTCCAAGGACAATTAATGGACAAGAGCAACCAACATATTTTGGTTGCCATCAGAAAAAACATATCGTAAGAAATTATCCCAAACAATTAAGTGTCTCTCTTGTGGGAATGACCTGTGTCATGACAACTCAAAGCAAGACACCGACATTCAATGATTGTAGTACCATCATTGGTTAGGCCTATGTATAATAGGCACTTAGAAAAGCATACCATCCTACATGACTGTTAACATGGATTAAGGCCAATGAGGAGATGTGAAACCCAACTACTGATCCTTGTTAATGAGCTACCACCTTCGTTGGAGAAGAAAATTCAAACATACTTGATTATCATGGACTTCAGTAAAGAATCGATAATGTCCCTCAGCAGCACCTCCTGAAGAAAGTCTCAAACCACGACACAAATTTATGTCAGAAAGTGTTGGCCCAAGGCCAGTCTTCCGACGAAGTCCCAGTTGTAAGCGGGGTTTCCCCAAGGGTTGACACAAGGCCCGATCCTCTTTGTGGTTTTCATCAACGATCTGTCTGAGGATATTCTCTATAAAACACGGTTATTTACTGAAGACTGCCTCCTCTATCGCCTCCATCAAAAGACGACATTGATGCACTAGCAAACATGGAACGTAAATGGGGTATTGACTTTCAACTACAGAAATGCGGTGTTTTTGTGTTTCTAGGACGATAAATCCTCCTCATTACTTCGTCATCCTTAAAGGCACTGCGCTAAAGGCAGAGAAAACCCTTGAACACATTGGTTTTTATCTAAGTCCCGCTTTCAAAGAGCCACTAGCCACCACCAAGGCCAATAAAATGATAGGCTTCCTAAGTCGAACCCTACGAAATATTAGCCAAGCGACCAAGACCAGGACTTATACTGAATTTTTAGTTTGTTTTAATCTGGAGTACCTCCGTGCTATTTGAAAACCTCATGCCAAGTCTCTCATCTCGTCCATAATATTTGACTCGTCACTGACAGATACGACAATACCAGTACTGTGTGTCTCTGTACAGGGACAGTCTTCAGACTTCAACTATTGTCATGTAGATATCAGTACAGACGATTATCAATCCCAAATAGTATACAGCAATAGAGCGTCGTACAGCATCAGATTTAGTATCCTTTAAGAGTGGCCTTGCAAAGACCCACCTTCTAATTGGAGCTTTCTATCTAAGCTACAAGTAGTCTCAAATGACTGCACTGAGCTGTGTCAGCGAGGTCTCGTACCCTGGTTCCGCCATGGACGCTGAGTCGGTCTTGCTTTGATGAGTCGAAAGCAGCAAGGAAAACTTTACCCTTGACTTTCTTTTGCTATTTATAACTGCAATTACTGTAGTATATTGTATGTTTCTTCTTCTACCTCCCCAATCATTCTCTTAACCATAATTTTGCATGTGCCGTTGTAGGGTTGTATATTTGACATTACAACGCGCCAATGTAGATGTATATGTAGATCTTACTTTGTAAATCAACATTACTCAAAACAATCCTTACTTCAGTGTAACCAACCTAAAGGGAAGGTCGTAACTAATGTTGCTAGAAATTGTGGCCCGACCGTTTTGCTGATATGTTTGTACATGTAATTCGTCTTTTCGATTTGTCATGTCTGATGGCTATGTAAACAAATACATGCTTGCACTGGCAATAACATATGTTTAGATTGTAATATAGATCGATATCGTTTGCACCGAAGTCGTTTGTGCTTTTGTCATGTCAATTATTTGTTCCCATGTATCATACATAGACCTAGATCTACGCACTTTGTGTTTTTGAGTCGGTGTATTGGGGAACTATATATAAACTAGTTTTATCCAGAGTGATTTTTGGATGGGCGACGCAGTTTGTGACCGAGACCTTGCACCGTTAGATCTCGAGTTCCGTGAAATATCCGACTAGTCCACCATTTGAGCACCTTTAAAATTTAATTCTGGCATAGATGTTGACAAAAATACGGGTATCAGATTCTCAGATTTTTTCTGTGCTAACTACAGTAAAACTTGTAACAAATGGCCATATGTTTATTTAGCACAGGAGTCTTAAACTACACGGTGGTCGATATATCATATAGTACTATGACACCCGGTCATTTTACTATGAAATATAGTGACTCACTTGCCAAAATACATCCACCGGTGTGTGTGTGTGTGTGTGTGGGGGGGGGGGGGGGTGTCGATATATCATAAAGTACTATGACCCCATGCAATTCTATTATAAAATATGGTGACTCCCTTACCAACATACATCCACCAGGGGGTCGATATATTATATAGTAAAATGATCCCCATGTCATTTCAATATAAACTATAGTGGCTCCCCTGCAAAAATACATCCATGATGGGGGTGGGGGGGGGGGGGGTCGATATATAATATAATACTATGACCCCATGTCATTTTACTATCAAATTTAGTCACTCCCATGCCAAAATATAACCACCAGGGGGTCGATATATTATATAGTACTATGACCCCCATGCCATCTTACTATAAAATATTGTGACTCTCTTGCAAAAAAATACATCCAACACGGTGGTCGATATATCATATCGTACTATGACCCCGGTCATTTTACTATGAAATATAGCGACTCCCTTGCCAAAATATATCCACCGGGGGTCGATATATTATAAAGTACTATAACCCCATGCAATTCTATTATAAAATATAGTGACTCCCTTACCAACTTACATCCACCTGGGGGTCGATATATTATATAGTAAAATGATCCCCATGTCATTTCAATATAAACTACATGTATAGTAACTCCCCTGCAAAAATACATCCATGATGAGGGGGGGGGGAGGTTCGATATATAATACAGTACTATGATCCGATGACATTTTTCTATCAAATATAGTGACTCCCTTGCAAAAATACATCTACTACGGGACCGATAAATCATATAGTACTCTGACCCAGGCCTTTTTACTATAAAATATAGTGACTCCCTTGCCAAAATATATCCACTAGGGGGTCGATATGTTATATAGTACTATGACCCCCATGCCATCTTACTATAAAATATAGTGACTCCCTTGCAAAGCTACAGCCACAACGGTGGTCGATATATCATATAGTACTATGACCCTCTGTCATTTTACTATAAAATATAGTGACTCCCTTGCCCAAATACGGGGGTTCGATATACTTGGGGGTCATAGTACTATTTTATACATCGACCTCCCTGGTGTTAGCATATTGGCAAGAGCGTCACTACAGTGTATATTTTATAGTAAAATGGCCTGAGGGTCATAGGACTCTATTATATACCGACCCCCTTCCTGATGGATGTAATTTGGCAAGGGGGTCGGTATATTTTATAGTAAAATGGCATGGGGTCTTAGTACTATATGATTTATCAACCCCGTTGTGGACATGTATTCTTGCAAAGGAGTCACTATATTTTATAGTAAAATGGCATGGGGTCATAGTACTATATAATATATCGACACCCTGGTGGGTGTATCTTAGCAAGGTAATCACTATATTATATAATAAAATGGCATTTTAGTCATATATGTAGTACTATATTATATATCGACATCCACCCTGGCGGATGTATTTTGGCAAGGGAGTCACTATATTTTAGAGTAAAATGGTCTGGGGGGGGGGGGTCATAGTACTATATGACTTATCGACCCCGTGGTGGATATATTTTTGCAAGGGAGTCACTATATTTTATAGTAAAATGGCATGGGGGTCATAGTACTATATAATATTTCGACCCTATCGTGGATGTATGTTGGCAAGGGAGTCACTATATTCTATAGTGAAATGACAAAGGGGTATTAGTACTATATGATATATCGGACCCTCCGGTTAATGTTTTTTCGCAAGGGAGTCACTATAGTTTATCATAAAAAGGTCTGGGGGTCAGAATACTATATGATTTATCGACCCCGTGGTGGATAAATTTTTGCAAGGAAAAAAGGATAGTATATCGTAAAATGACATGTGGGTCATAGTACTATATAATATATCGAGACCCCCCCTCGTGGATGTATATTGGCAAGGGAGTCATTTATATTTCATAATAGTATGGTCATGGGGGCCATAGTACTATATGATTTAACGATCTCGTATTGGATGATTATTGTATTTTGGCAAGGGAGTCACTATATTTTATAGTAAAATGGCATGGGGGTCATAGTACTATATCATATATCGACCCCGCGCCTGGTGGATGTATTTTGGCAAGGGAGTCACTATATTTTATAATAAAATGGCCTCGGGTCATAGTACTATGTGATTTATCGACCCCGTAGTGGACGTAATTTTGCAACGGAGTCACTAAAACGAGGAATTTACTTCACTTTTATGCACACTTGTTAGGGTCAGGTTGTTATCTCGTATGTGCGATCGGTTTCTTATACGCAAAGGGGTCATTGTACTTACTCGGTCATAGTACTATAACCGGGGGTCATAGTACTATATAGTAAATCGACCCCGGTCGATCTACTACGGGGGTCACTTTGTTATATGAGGGGGTCAGAATTTTATATGTATGGGGGTCATAGTACTACGACGCCCCCGGTTATAGTATTACGAGCGGGGTCATAGTACTATATAGTAAATCGACCCTCAGTCGATCTACTACGGTGGTCACTTTTCCTCATTTCACCGGTCGATGTATGCATCTTCAGTATAGACCCATTGATAAGAATCCTTGTGGCGTACTGCTCGGCTTGTCTGGGATCTGTACCAGTTAATCCTTTACATACCATACTATAAAATACATGGTTAACTACTTCAGCTAATATATTAGGCCTGCTTATGCTAGGCGTTCCTGAAAAAAGAAACATACATGTAATTATGCAGGCATTTAGTGTCATGGCAAACAGACATTGACCAAATAATTTGTGTAGTGGTACAAGTACATTTATGTGGTTGTACAGGTGAATTTATGTAGTCGTTCCTGTACATATATATAGTCATACGTAAACATTTGTGTAGTCGTACATGTGTATTTGTGTAGTCATACATGAATAGTTGTGTAGTCGTTCGTGTACATTTGTGTAGTCGTACATGTGTATTTGCGTAGTCATACATGAATATTTGTGTAGTCGTTCGTGTACATTTAGATAGTCGTACATGTGTATTTGTGTAGTCATACGTGAACATTTGTGTAGTCGTTCGTGTACTCGTACGTGAATATTTGTATAGTCATACGTGTACATTTGTGTAGTCGTACGTGTAATTTGTAAATTCGTACGTGTACATTTGTAGCAGTTTTTATACTTTATCCCTTATCAGTGATCCGGGTCCATGCTTATAAAGCTTTTAGTTGAGTTTGAGTTTCGTTCTCAAGCTTTTGATTGGTCAGATTTGAGTTCTCAAGCTTTTGATTGGTCAGATTTGAGCCAAAGGCTCAAATCTGACCAATCAAAAGCTTGAGAACGTACTCAGACTCAACTAAAAGTTTTATAAGCATGGGCCCCGATCGCGTTTGCAAAAAGCCCTGGTCCAGATGAGAGGCCGTATAACTCTGCGTCTCATCAGGGTCCAAACTGTTTGACACTCGGTCAATAGTTTCTCAAAGCTTGATCGAATCGGAAGTAGTCAAAATTGCACAAGTTCCAAATTTGAGCAGGCATTATTTTTTCACGGTGCGGTGAGGGAGAAATCTAATGTAACATCTATTACAGCAACATTTCGAGCTTGAAGTAACCCTTCTCTTGCTATTCACGTCAATATACCTACCTGTAAATAGCGAAGACCCAGATGAGACAGCTGCTGCAGGAGCTATCTCATCAGGGTCTGCACTATTTACAACTTGATTGTGCAACCAGTACACTCCACAGCAGTGATTGCACAGCGAAATACTTGTACACAGTGAAAATATATGTAATTATACAACAGGGCATGGGTAAAGAAGGAGAAATGCATTTTAAAATTCAGCAAGAGAAGGGTTAAATCTCCGTTGTAAGAGCTTTATGTCATATGTACATTATACAGGAATAAGTGATATACAGTGAGACCCCGACAGTTCGAACACTGTAACAGTATCATTATCGATCTTTAGACAGATGGCAGCTTAATGCAGGGTGAAAGACATGCAGAAAGCCCCTCTAGGAGCTTTCTGCATAAATTTCAACCTACATTAAGCAGCCACCTGCCTTCAGACACATAAACTCTTCAATATTAAAATTTCGTAGTATCGAGTCCTTACTGTCTTTCCATTATGCCCTCCTATGGTAATATTTTGTTGTATCCGTTTCGATACATAAGTGCATAGCTATAGTATGGCTAAGTAGGTTTTCAAATGCTTAAGTACATTGTGTATCTGGAAATGTTGCACTTTCCTTTTCATTATTGTCCATTATTTGTATATATTTCCGACAGAATCCCCGGGAGTGTATAAAAAGTGCATTTGTTAATGTAACACAAAAACTAGACACTGAGACGGTCTTATAAGGCATCTCTTTTAACCCTTACTGTGCGGGACATGAGACATCAATGTCCCTTGCAAACAGTGTAGACCCAGATGAGAGGTCTCCTAGAGGAGCCCTCTCATCAGGGTCTGTACTGTTTGTCATGTTATACTTTTCTTTAGAAAAATCCCTTAATATTCACCGTAAGCTTGATGTGTTTGAATTTTGGAACAGTCCATAAGGACCACAATGGAAATAATAGATATACAGTAAAAACCCTCTAATGCGGCCACCAAAAAGGGGCATAGTTCTGGGTGTTATGCAGAAAGCTCCTATAGGAGCTTTCTGCATTACTTTCGTCCTGCATTAAGCAACCACTTTTGTCCTGCATTAAGCAACCACCTGCTTATAAAAGCAGCTATGGTTATTCGCTAAGTGGTCGCAATAGAGGGGTTATTCTGTATTTTCTCTTTTTGTGTCATCCTTGATATTGATGCGACTGACGTGGTTCATAACACGCATAACATTATTATTATAAGTTTTATATTGTTATAATTTTAAAATATGTATGTGTTTTTAAATATTGCCTTGTTGCTCAATATTGAAATACATGTAAATCTATCTATCGATTTGAATATTCAGCTTAGTAAAGGTTAAAGTTTGCGGGAAACAAGTGCACTGTCATTTTATAACAGTGTGGACCCAGATCAGATGGCCCATAGAGAAGCCATCTGGTCAGGGTCTGCACGGTTTATATTTCCAAATATCACAAATTATACTCTTACTTACGGAATGGTCCATATCGTTAAATATTGATGGATAACTCAACTTTAAAAAAAAGCATTTAACCTTTTACTCCATATTTACGTTTTTCTACGCCTTTGCAAACAGAGTAGACCCAGACCAGACGGTTCTTATAGGAACCGCCTGATCAGGGTCTGCTCAGTTTGATAATAATATACTATACGAGTATATATGATTCTACAGTTTCTGCTGTGTGAAACGTTCCTTTGCCCAAGCGCTGCTATGAAAGAAAATAATCAAATTTATATTTACAACGTTATTATTTCGGTTAGGAATATTCATGGAGGAAGAAACAACTTTTTAGGGAGTAAACCCTTAGCTTGCTGATCATATGTTTCATTGATAGACACTGATATCGACACTATTTTTCTGTATATACTTTTCTGTGTTACACATTTTAAAAGACAAAACTTGAGTGTCAAACGATTTGAATATAGAAAGAGTTATCATTTGCAGCTGACATAATGGATTCGTCCATGCTGCAAGTAATGGACATTCGTTGTGAATAATATAATAGCAAAAACGAGACACGTGTTAAAATAGAATTAAAAAGAAAAGGAAAAAGGTCTTGTACAGTAAACTTTCTTTACAATTATCACAAGTCTAATTCTGAGTTTTAAGGAGGGATTGGCTTAATGCCCATAAAATGAAATTTCTGATTTGCATTGTACTTTCAGTTTGAATTAACCATTTCCTCTATATACGCGCCTTTCTACGCCTTTGCAGACAGAGTTGACCCTGATCAGACGGCTCCTGTAGGAACCGTCTGGTCAGGGTCTGCTCTGTTTGCTTATAATATAATGTAGATATGGTTCTACAGTTTCTGTCATAGCCAAAACCTCATATGCCCATGTCCTTTTATAACAAATTAACCATTCTCTTGCTGAATTTTAAAATCCATTTCTCCTTCTTTACCCATGCCCTGTTGTATAATTACGTTATATCTTCACTGTGTACAAGTATTTCTCATGCAATCACAGCTGTGGAGTGCACTGGTTGCACAATCAACTTGTAAATAGTGCAGACCCTGATGAGACAGCTCCTGCTGGAGCTGTCTCATCTGGGTCTTCACTATTTACAGGTAGGTATATTGATGTGAATAGCAAGAGAAGGGTTAATGACTAATATTCATGACGTCATATTTTCTTACATAAATATTCATGGAGGAAAGGGTTAATCAACCAACTGCTTTTAAAGATAGATACATATGTTTATCTGAGAAATGATCACTATAGAGAATTCCTTTTGAAACTGCATTCTTTAACTTGTCGAATTATTCTAAAAGATGTGTAGATCTACTGTAAAGCTTCTCTAAGGCTAGCACAAAAAACAGGCCTAATTCTTGTTTAGGCGGGGGAGGGGTCTCGGGGAAAAATGGATAGGTCCAAAAGTAAGAAAAGTAAGATGGGTTTCGTTAGATAAGTATGAATACAGTTTGACTTCGATATCTCGACCTCGTATAATTCGAAGTAAAAGTTCGGCCCTTCCAAGATTTACAATACAGAATTGTTCTAAAATGTATCACTACAAACATCTAGAAATACATGACTGCTTAATGCAGGTCGAAAGTGATGCTGAAAGCTCAATCAGGAGCTTTCAGCCATCCATTTGACACGCATTAAGCTACAAACTTGAGAAATTGTTCAGATTATAAATCGGATGACTCGAACTCCTGTTATCTCGAAGTAATGTGTATGGTTGGTCTCTTGAAATTCAAGATATCGAAGTTCAACTGTACTTGTAAATGGGCCAAGGGGCCGATATAAGGAGGCGCTACTGTATGCTGTATACTAACGACTGGTAAAAGTTACAGTGATTGGTCTTTGATATAGCCAACATACGACAAAAAGTATTATCTGCATAATGTTCGCTCCTTAACCCACAAATTGCCGTGATGGGACATAAGCAAACAACGCAGACTCAGATCAGAGGGTCCCCAAGTCTGACTGTTGTGTTTCTGTAATCCTCCGATCAGAGTATGGCGTATTTGTTGTAACAATCAATGTCAAAAATAGTCACCAGAATGCATTGCCTTTGCCAGAATACGTAACATAAAAACGACTATGGTGCAAAAGTCATTTTGAACTAGATATCTTATGTAATATGGGGACATATAGTTAAGCATTTCACTATTAAGTATTCATGTACGAAATAATGACAGAATGAATATTTATTACCTCAACTTTTATCATGTAAACTTTTCGAAGGAATTATTTGCTTTGACAAAAATGTAGAATCAGATATATATCATGTCAAAGGAAAACAGAGCAGACCATTATCAGACGGCTCCTGTAGGAGCCGTCTGATCTGGGTCTACCCTGCTTGTAAATGCACGAAAAGCGCTTATATGAGAGAAACAGTTAACCCTTCGCTTGCTATTCACGTCAATATACCTACCTGTAAATGGTGAAGACATGCAGGAGCTGTCTCATCAGTGTCTGCACTATTTACAAGTTGATTGTGCAACCAATGCACTCCACAGCAGTGATTACAAAGCGATATACTTGTACACAGTGAAGATATATGTAGTTATACAACAGGGCATGGGTAAAGAAGGAGAAATGTGTTTTAAAATTCAGCAAGAGAAACGGTTAATAATTACAGACATCCATATCGATTCACTAAGGAGGTAAATTTAACTCGGGCGAAATTTGTGCAAAAAGACTGCCTATGAGATCTTGCTTTTCGTTTTGGTCTGCATTACAGAGTCATCTGTTTTAACCAATTAAGTCCTATCTCACATACAGTGCACTTATCCAAATCTGAATTGCAACCTGTTAATTTTTCATAATGAGGGTGTATGTGTGGGTTTTTATTTGGGGGGGGGGGGGGGGGGTGGGGACAGGTGGTTATCGCAAACAAAAAAAAACAAGGCTACCCATAGAGCATATGCCCTATCTATGGGGACGTGGGAGTTATTGGCTTAAAACGCACGTGTTCATTAATAAGCGGTCGCTTCCGATGGATTTATTGTGTACATGTGCATCATACTGCCCTACATATGCTGCAATAAACACTTGCCTTAAACATACTGCTTTAAACATACGGGCCTTAAACATTTAACTTAAACATACAATCCTTTAATATTCTGCATTAAACGCCTGAGCCTTACACATAGTGCCTTACTCATACAGCTTTAAACTTTTGTCTTAGCACACTGTCTTAAGCATATTAGTTTTAAATACATAAGCTTTAAACATTCGGCTTAAACATACAAGCCTTAAGCATACTGCCTTAAGAATGAAAGCCTTAAACACAAATTGCCTTAATCATGCTGCCGTATCCATACCACCATAAACATTTGTCTTTTACATACTGGTTGAAACACACTGCCTTAAACATGCGAGTCTTAAACACAAGAACCTTAAACATACAAACCTTAAATATACTGACTTTTAAAAACGTCCAGTCCTTAAACACTCGAACCTTAAACTTAAGAACCTTAAACACACCAGACTTAAATATACTGCCTTAAACATACCGCCTTAAACATACTACCTTAAACACACTTTCTTAAACATACTGCATTACGCACACTGCCGTAAGTATTTCTCATAAACATACATACCGTAAGGTTTAACGTCTGTATTAAATATACTGTCTCAAACACACTGCCTTAAACGTATTAGTCTTAAACATATTGTCTTAAACATTTGCCTTAAAATACGAGTCTTATACATACGAGCCTTCAACACACTGCTTGATACATGTGCCTTAAACATACTGTCTTAAACATACTGCCTTAAACATACTGCCTAAACGTGCTGCCTTATTGTCAAACGATAAGAACTGGAAGACAACGGTTGAGTAGAAAGGCTAACAAGGGGGTTAAGCTGTCTTTAAATTATTCAAAATGAACAGGATACAGTTGTCTTTCTTACACATGTGGCCTATTCTAAACGTTTAGAGCCTGCGTGTTCGGGGGCTAAGCGCAAAACTACTGTAATAGAATTCTGTGTATGAAGCAGCGGTAATGCTTGCGAATAGTTTTGATCCATATTATCATTGTACGTTTTTATCAGAATCAAAAATTGTTTAACAACCTGGTTGGTATTTTGTAGAGAACGAACACATTTTCTTATAAATTTCAAGCTGTTTCTTAGCTCATGTAACTCATTCAAGCCTCATTGTTTCAATTCTTCTTTACTCTACCGTTCTGATAAGCGATGCTTTACTGTGTGACGTTTGATTCATATAGACAGAACTAAACTGGTACTAATGATTACATAACATGTGTCACGGTAACATTCGTCACGGCAACATACGTCACAAAAACATTCATCACGGCAACATTCGTCACAAAAACATTCATCACGGCAACATTCGTCACGGCAACATTCGTCACGGCAACATTCGTCAATATTCGTCACGGTGACATTCCTCACTGCCTCATTCCTCAAGGCAACATTCGTCCCGACAGTTCTTTAACTCATTCTCTCCTAGGCTATTTTAGACCCAACCTCTTTGAATAAATCTACCGAAAAGGAGCATTACTATAGGAAAGGAGAGTTTTAGAATTGTGTAGTCTTGAAACCATTGTGATAAATAGGTCTAGATGCATATGCTCTATTTATCACAATGGTTTCAAAATGTGAATTTTATAGAGGCGCAAACATGCGTCACTAGGGGGTAATGTGTTAAGGTACACTGGACCAGAATGAATATGGAATTATACTGGTCAATAGGTCACGCATTGGTGCATGCTGACGCTATTCAAGCGTTATACAAATGTAATACTGTCATCGACCTCTATCAAATACGAGTTTAGAGTCAAGCAATATAGATCATTTTCATTCGCCAGACTCTTTATAGTTCATTAGCCGCAGCCAATATTTTGGATGTTTAAAAAGTCCTTATGCGTTTCTGCGGGATTAGTTTTTATTTAAATGTTTGATAGAAAAGTCCAAGTAGAGTTTATATTTGTTTGGCTGCTATTTACTGCATTGTAATATATTTTTCAGCGGTTGCACATATTTTTGTCGGAGTTTTTTTTCCACAACGTTTAAACTGCTGAATAGCCCATGCTAGTTTCCGTCTTCCAAACAGTGTTTCCGTCTCTTTTTTTAATAACTATGGGTTACTGTGAGACAAGCTTTTATTTATATACATTCATTTATTTTGATTCATACATTTTTCTCAGCGAGGGCAGATATTTTTGTCGAGGTTATTTGTTTCTTTTCTGCCAGTGAAAATGCTAGTGTATTAGGTATAAATGATTTAAAAGCACGTTCCCAATTATAGCAGTCAGCGTGCTCGAAGGGTTGTAACGGTGGCCTAGGAAATGTGAGGTCGTGGGTTCGATCCTCGATGGAAACTTAATTTTTTTCTCTCATTTTTTTTGTTAGCACCCTTAGTTTACGTGCTTTTGGTTTAAAAACAATTTTGTACAAAAATATTGTAAAAATATGTCCTTTGTTTGAATTTTGTCTTTGGTAAAGTTATTTAGCTGAGACCTTTTACTCGTGGTTTTGTTGACCGTTTTGAATATTTCACCATTGTGCATGAATACCATTGATCTGTGACGTAATGTGTATTATTGGTGTCATACACAGGTATTATCCATCATGGCTCATTAAAACATTCCCCCGTTTCTGCTGTTAATTTATACATTACAGTCGTGTTTTACCAATGTATCTGTTACTTAAAACTACTAAACAATATTGCTCCCTCTTTTTCTTCTATCCTGCTTAAAGACATGTTACGCAGCCATTTTACGCTTGCGTAAAACATTGCTTGTTATATATTGAAATGAGCCATTGATGACAAGGGGAATCAAACTAATGCATACTGGAGACCGGGTGTGTTAGGGTACATTAGCCTCCTGTGTAACGGTCAAATGTACGTCAAGAGTACTTATGGATCAAAATGCAGGCGGTAACTAAGGCTGAACGAGAATTACACAGAAAGCTCCTGCAATTAAAGAGAGATTTCTGCATTACTTTTGCCCTGTATGAACCAACCACTTCGTGCAGTGAGGTCAAGTAGTAGCTTAGAGACTACATGGTGTCGTTAATCCACTTAACCCCACAGCATCTAACCATTTCCCTCATATGAACGTGTTTTCACTCATTCGCAAACAGAGTAGACCCAGATCAGACGGCGCCTATAGGAGCCGTCTGATCAGGGTCTGCTATGTTTGCTAATTGAATTTGAAAAATATGTTTCTTTGCTTTCTAAAATGGCTACAGTGATCCACCTACCATATTTATATTTCAATATTCAGTAGCTATTGAAATTTGGAATAAACATAGAACAGACAGGGAAAGGGTTGCGGAAAACTCGACCAGATCATACTTAGGAACCCATCTGTTTTCATGTGGAGGGGCACAGCAAACAAAACATTAGCTGGAATAAACCATTTACATTGATGGGTTCAGCAAAAGGTGCATACTCTGATCAGAGGGCTCCTGTGGTAGTCCTCTGGTCTGGGTCTACACTGTTTGCCTATGTCTTGTTTAAGGGGACACTGGACACTAATAGGTTAATACAAGCCCTGCTCCAGGTACACACAATTAGCCCCGCTGAAATTTCAAAAACCTGGTAACCGAGATTAGCACAAATATCGTTACCATGGTTACAAAAATTGACGCTTACAGTAACTGTATCATTCTGTTAAGCCGATGAAGGCAATGAGAGACACCAGACTAGGGCATATCAATTGGTTCATTGCTGAAATCTGAACTGTTAAAAAATCAGTAAAAAGAATATAAAATATAAATATGCAAACATTTTAACCCTTTCCTCATATAAACGCGTTTTCACGCATTTGCAAACAGAGTAGACCCAGATTAGACGGCCCCTATAGGAGCCGTCTGATCAGGGTATGCTCCGTTTGCTAATAGAATTTGATAGATCTGTTTCGTTATGGAAAGGGTTAAACACCAGACTATGACACATCTTCTAATTTAGAATGACAGAAATATTCAACAATACATGTATACGGATAAGTCAAGAGTTCAGACATTCCAGAAATAATCCTACCTTATCCCCTTATACAACATCGGATATACCGAGAAAATCCGACGTGTAATTAATGAGCAAGCTGATCATGGTCTTTATTGTTTAATCCCTAACGTGATGAATATTAATGTAGAAAATATGACATCATGATTATTGGCTTATCGCCGCAGCCTTTCTTTGATGGGAGTTGAAAGTTCCCATTATTTATTGCGGGGTTAGTTTTTATTTAAATGTGTGATAGAACATTCCAACTAGTATCTAGTTTTATTTCATGTATTTACTGCATTGTAATATATTTTTCCCCAGCGGTGACACATATTTTTGACGGAAATTCAAAATGGTTATGATTTACTGCAGCCTACACTCCAGATTTACACTCCAGAAAAATACAACTGCAATATTTTTCACTGTGCTCACTTAGCCTCACTAATACCCAAGAACTGTTTAATATTTGATGAGGTGTTAAACTTATACAAGTCATTTGCAGGTCATTTGCTGACCAGCATTATGTCTGCACTTCGAGTAATAAACCCTTTCAGTGCCAGTATTGTCGTAGCCATTTTACGCTTGCGTAAAACCTCGCTTGTTATTTACCCATTTGCTCCCAGTGGATTCTTTCATGCTTAAATATTGGATTAGTCTATCTTTTATCTAAGGGATGTCTGGTCTAAATTTTCATTTTTGTTTTTTTTTTATATTGAATTTCCTATCAGCAAACAGTGTAGACTCTGATCAGACGCCGCATTGTGCGGTGTCTGATCAGAGTCTACACTGTTTGCCTACGTCCCATATATGGGATCGTGGGAGCAAATGGGTTAATGAGATGCATTTTTAGTGGCACAAGAAGGTGGTTATGTTTGACCATGATATAAACTGTACACATACTATAGTCTTGATAAACATTATGCTAGCAACATGATGCGATAACATGCACCATAATCTTCCAAACAGGGTTTTCCAAAAGCTGACACATATTCTAATTGGTAACTAACAAGTTGAAGCAGATATATATCGGTGTATAATAGCTCAATAATAGCAAGTATATTTATACAGCTTTTTATACAGCAGTTCCATTAAAGGTAGTTCCACGGGGAGTTTTTACGGTGTAGATTGTCTGTTAAGCCAGCGTCTGATCATGATCTGCTATACTCCTTTGTCATGTCTGTTACACTCGAGAGAGGTGCTGGCAGTAACAAAAGATAGACAGATATCTTGCTCAGAGTAGACCATACTGAAGCCACAGGCTGCGAACAACCTCTGCATGCCCATACATGGCATACAAAATACCACAATATAAAGGTTGTGCTTGAATAAATGAACATATAATTCTTTAAAAGCAGGTGGCTGATTAATGCAAGACGAACGTAATGTAGAAAGTCCTTACAGGGGCTATCTCCATAATGGTCGCCTAACCTACCGCCTGCTTCTACGACCCAAAATGAGGACCTTTGTTTTGGTGTCCGCATCAGTTTCCTTCTTTTATTAACCCTTTCCTTCATATAAACACGTTTTCACGCATTTTCAAATATAGTAGATTCAGATCAGAGGGCCCATATAGGAGCCGTCTGGTCAGGATCTGCTCTGTTTGCTAATGGTATTTGAAAGAACTGTTTCTTTCGTTTCTAAAATAGCTGCAATGTTCCACCTCCCATATTTCATTATACTATTTTGAATATTCAGTAGGTACTGCGATTTGGTATAAACACAAAACAGGGAAAGAGTTAATATTCAGAAAAGGGTGAACCGATTTTAATATTTTAGTAGATTGTTGCACGAACACTTTATGCTTGACTGTATACGTTTTGCAGAAACATAACGACCGACCACTGTTAACCTATTCCCTCATATTGACGCCTTTTGACGCCTTTGCAAATGTCACCTGCTGAAACCATTGTGATAAATAGAGCATTAGGAGCAAATGCTCTATTTATCACAATGGTTTCAAACTACAAAATTCTGAAAAAAGTCCTTTTCTCTAGTTAATGCTCCTTTTCGGTAGATTTATTCAAAGAGGTTGGATCTAAAAATAGCATATGAGGTAATGGGTTAAATCTGCTGAGAAACGTTTCGACGGGGAGAAATGTCGTTTATTTTCTTGCACTCTTTTCATACACGTGTTCACAGTATCAAACCATGTGGGCACTGTGTGAGACGCAATGTCTTACCAGATGTCTCATCCAGATCCAATAAAAGGTACAGTAAAACCTCTCTATAACGGCCACTAATTTGTGTTAATTGGTTGGTATTTAGGGCAGGTGGCTGCTTAAAGCAATGTGAAAATAAAACAGAACGCTCCTATACTGTTTTACTTTCACCTTGCTTTAAGCAGCCACCTGCCTTTAACACAAAATAGGAGCCGTCTGGTCAAGGTCTTCTCTGTTTGTTTATGAAATTATAATTGATCTTAGTTTATAGTTTTTATCAATACCCAAACTGCCCTGTATATACGGCAGTTTACAAATCAGCCAGTAAATATTTATGATGTCATTATGTCTTGCATGAATACTCGACAGGGTAAGGGTTACTATAATATTCGTTGTAACGGACTTTTTAGGGACTCCCTAAAACGAATGACGATTGGAAATGGAATGACGAATGACAAGTAGTATTTTTTACAATGAATAGTCCCTTTGAGGTTTAAACGCAAAGCACATGGTTTGACGCAACCATACGTACTACTATGGCATATAGCTACGAGTCTTAAACTTTAGGGCGTAACGTATTCGGTAATTACCTGTATATTAGTCATAACGAATGTATTGGTTTTTTGATTTATTGACACTGAAAAACTCACGTGGTTCGAATGCACATTGATATAAATTTAAATATACTTCCTAGTTCATTTCACTTTGAAGTTCGGAAAGTTTTGTGTTGACTATACCTTTATGTAAACTGTACTCCAAACACAGTTTTGACTCGTGTACCGGTATATAAATACAGTAAAACCCCGCTAATGCGACCACTTAATAAACAGCCATTAGCGTCGTTTAAAGTAGGTGGTTGCTTAATGCAGGAGGAAAGTAATGCAGAAAGCTCCTATGGGAGCTTTCTGCATAACTTTCGTCCTGCATTAAGGTACCACCTGCCTCTGCCACCCAGAATAATGCCCCGTTTTGGTGGTCGCATTAGAGGGGTTCTACTGTACTATAAAAGAACGCTACTGTATTGTTTGCACAGCCACATATGTTGGTAAAGATTAGTCGAGGAATTCTTGTATAGTGAAACCTCTCTATAACGGCCATTAAAATCAAGTATTTTGTGTAAAAGGCAGGTGGCTGTTTAAAGCAAGTTGAAAGTAAAACCGAACGCTCCTATAGGAGCGTTCTGTTTTATTTTCACCTTGCTTTAAGCAGCCACCTGCCCTAAATACCAAATAATTAATACAATTTAGTGGCCGTTATAGTGAGGTTTAACTATACATTACATGATTACATTTCAACCAGTTTGGATCTAGATAAGACGTCGACCCACTGTCTGACACTAGTATATAAAAGAAATTGCGATTAAAATGTGTTTAACAATTGATGTAGACAGGAATTTCGGTGGACGAATGTTTGCTCAGCCAATTAAGATGAATCAGAAAGGATATATAATAAAAAGCTGTATTGTCTAAGAAACCTGACGCAGGCAGACTATAATCCCGTCTGACCACTGGCCATCAATATGCTTATATGTGCATGCTTCTTCTTCATTAACATAGCGTAGTAAAGCAAATTGCAATATATACCAGGCCGTATACCAGTATGGACCAGGTCATATAGCAATATGAACAAGGTCAGGTCATATAGCAATATGTACCAGACCGTATACCAATATGTACCAGGCCGTATAGTAATATGTACCAGGCCGTATAGTAATATGTTAGTCATTACAGTAATATGTACCAGGCCGCATAGCAATATGTACCAGACAAAGGAGCAATATGTACCAGACAAAGGAGCAATATGTACCAGGCCAAGGAACAATATGTACCAGGCCGTATAGCAATATGTACCAGACAAAGGAGCAATATGTACCAGGCCAAGGAACAATATGTACCAGACCAAGCAGCAATATGTACCAGGCCGTATAGCTACATGTACATACCACATAGCTACATCTGCCAGACCGTATAGTTATAATTAAATATTATGTACCAGAACGTATAGCTATATGTACCAGAACGTATACAGTCATATGTACCAGACCGTATAGTTATATGGAACAGACCGCACGTCTATTAGTACCAAAGCATGCAGCAATATGTACCAGACCGTGTAATATCGCAATATGTATCAGGGCATGCAGAAATATGGCACAGACTGTGTAGCATTATGTGCCAGACCGTATAGCAAAATATACCAGACTGTATATAGCAATCTGTACCATACCGTACCAGACCAATAGCTATATGTACCAGACCGTATAGCAATATATACCAGGGCATGCAGAAATATGGCACAGACTGTGTAGCTGTATGTGCCAGACTGTATAGCAGTTTGTATCATACGGTATAGCTATATGTACCATACCTATAGCTGTATATATACCAAACACATGAAAATAACAATTCATAAAATATCTCAGTAATAAAGAGTTATAAATACGAGTATATAAGAGTAGCTTTAAGTTATTTTATTATATTATTGATGGCCAGCTTATGCATGCATACCTTTATAACAAGTTGACATTGTGCATGTGATAAGTAATAAATGCTTATGGCCTATGGATAACCCATTAAGCTAAAAGCTTATTTCCTTTGGGTCCATTTGTTAGAGTTTAGTAAAATTTATAAACATGAAATAATGTAGCAAAAGTTTGGTTTAGTACGGGATTTTTAAAAGTATGCATTTCAAATCCAATACAGTTCTGGTTTAAGCCATATATATCACAGTCAAATATATTATCACACATTATTATCACAGACATATAGATCTAAACATCACAGACCAAAGTCACAGTATTCTTAATCATGATATGTGGGTCAAGTATTTAAGCGCCAACATCGCTTAACCCTTTACTTCCTGAATATCCATATAGGAAATGATGGCATCGTGATTATAAAAGGATCAACTTTCAAATGACACAGTTAACACATGGAATTTTAGCCGAAGTGGAAAACAAATTCAGATCTGTATCATTCCACAAGCAAACACAATATACCCTGATCAGTTGGTTACTTTGGAGCGGTCAAATCTTGGTCTACTCTGTTTACCAAGGCGTAGAACCGCGTATTTGCAGAGGAAAAGGGTTAAAGGCGATTAAAGGCAATTTCTTTGGGTCCTGATCAGACGTTGCATACTGCGGCGACTGACGGTTGGCACACAAAATTCATAGCCCTCGTTACAGTACCTTAAATTCACTATTGCATTCTGCACCAACACCGCTTTACCCCTTACATCATGAGTATTTATGTAAGAAATGATGACATCATGAATATAAATAAGATCAATTGTAAAAAATGGCACCATTAATACATGAAATTATAGGCAAAGTAATCTATATTAGTCCACAGGCAAACGGAGCAGACCCTGATAAGATGGTGCCTATAGGAGCGGTCTGAATTGGGTCTACTCTATTTGCAGGGGCGTGGAAAGGCGTTTCATGGTGGAAAGGGTAAAAAGCGATTAAAGGCAATGTTATTTCAATCAATGATATAAAAAATATTTCGAAACTCTTGTTTGTCCAGAAGATGTCTTTTTACAAACCTTTTATTAAAGTTCTTGATGTTAACCGCTTTCCTTTACAGAGTAGAACCCCTCTAATGCGACCACTTAATGAATACACATTGGTGTCTTTATAAGCATGTGGTTGCTTAATGCAGGACAACAATAATGCAGAAAGCTCCTCTGCATTAAGCTTAGCTACCACCTGCATCTAGCACCCAAAATTATACCTCTTTTAGGTGGTCGCATTAGCGGGGTTTTACTTTATGATCTGGAGGAGAGTTCTAGTCCCTTGAGCCTGTATAGCAAAATGTGTGTTGCCAAGTGTTGTTTAGAACACTGGGCAACACAAAGTTGCTATGACCAGGTCTAGTTCTTACAACAAAATTATATAGTAGATAGGATGGACAGGTTTTATAAAGCACTCTATGCGTATGGCTAAGTCTTAAGTGTTTAACTTTATTCTTTTAACATATTTAACTGAAAATAGTCTTGTAAGTGAATCTCTAGGCTGGTAACCTTTTATAAATCTAATGACTTTATTCTGCATGACTTGTAACTTGTGTTTAAGACCTTTGTTTAGACATTCATACCAAGATGAGCAGGAATAGTGAAAATGACATTGTATAAGTGCAGAACATAAACGTTTCCTAGTGTGAAAATCTAAGCACTTTCTCTGTCTATATGAACATTTAACCTTCCATTGACCTTAGATATTATATTCTGTACTATGGAGTCCCCAGATTTGTGTTTATCAATCAACAATCCTAAGTATTTAACCCTTTCCTCCATAAATACGCCTTTCTACGCCCCTGTAAAAATCACCTGTGGAAACCTTTGTGATAAATAGAGCATTTGCTCCTATAGGAGCAAATACTCTATTTATCACAATAGTTTCAAACTACACAATTCTAACATTTTCATTTTCTCTAGTTAATGCTCCTTTTCGGTAGATTTATTCAAAGTGGTTGAATCTAAAAATAATCAATGAGGGAATGTGTTAACTAGAGTAGAAGTGCTAATACTGTGATCGTTACAGAGTACGGGGGTACGCTTATCTATTTTGCGTTTGGGCCCAAAAAGAATGTATTCAGTTTTCTGAAAAGCGGAGTAAACTTCGATATATAGTGTATCAACTCCTTTATACTAAATCATGATATTTGTTTACCATTTCCCCCATATAAACGCTTTCAGCCTTTTCAAAATGAGTAGATCCAGATACAATGCACCTATAGGAGATTTCTGATCAGGGTATGCTCTGTGTGCTTATGAACAGATCGTACTCTACTGTTTCGAAAAAAACATCAAAACCTCATTTTTACATATGCCATCATAAAAATCAGCTAATAAATATTGTTATTATTTCTTACATAAATAATGCACAGAAAAAGGTTTAAAACCACGATCGTCTGTAATGTTTACTTACTTCCAGTTCCTTCATATACAGTTAAACCCCGCTAATGCGACCACCTAAAAGAGGTATAATTCTGGGTACTAAATGCAGATGGTAGCTTAATGCAGGACAAAAGTAATGCAAAAAGCTCACAGAGGAGCGTTCTGCATTATTTTTGTCCTGCATTAAGCAACCACCACCTGCTTATAAAGACAGCCATATTTATTAATTAAGTGGTCGCATTAGAGGGGTTCTACCATATATGATAAACTATTGTCCGGATGTCAAACTGCTTGGATCTTTGTGAAACAAGTATGTTTGTGTGTTTGACATATGTGAACATGTAAATATTTGCATTGAGTGTGTGTGTGTGTGTGTGTGTGTGTGTGTAGGGGGGGGGGTTAGAGATTAGATGTAATAGCAGACGACTCAATATTCAGAACCACAGTACAGCAAAACCTCTCTATAACAGCCACTAAATTGTGTTAAATAATTGGTATTTAGGGCAGGTGGCTGCTTACAGCAAGGTTAAAGTGAAACAGAACGCTCCTATAGGAGCGTTCTGTTTTACTTTCACCTTGCTTTAAGCAGCCACCTGCGTTTAACACAAAATAAATGATGTAATTTAGTTGCCGTTATAGAGAGTTTTCACTGCATTGCTGAAAGTTCATTCGAGCAAGTACTGCCGTACTGTATTAAGCTCTAACCTGTTTTAACCCATTACCTCATAGTCTATTTTTGGACACTACTTCTTTGAATAAATCTACCGAAAAGTAGTTTTTACTAGAAAAAAGGAAATTTGTACTATTGTGTAGTTTTGAACCACTGTTGTGAATAGAGCATCTTCTCATATGGAGAAAATGCTCTATCTATGACAATGGTTTCAAAAAGTGACCCTTACAGAGGCGTCAAAAGGAGTCAGTATGAGGGAATGTGTTAAAGAACTAGATATAGACATCATTTGGTTTTACTCTATATATCTGTCAGGAAACGATGTGATATTGTGTAGTAATGTCAGTATCGGATGATCGTAACCCATTACTCCATCAATACCCCGTTTCTATGCCTTTGCAAACAGAGAAGATCCAGATCAGATGGCTCCTAGAGGAGCGATCAGGCTCTGTTCGGTTTGCTTGTGAAATTATAATATATTTTACTATGCAGTTTCTACCAATATCAAAACGTCTAGTGTATATATGCCATTATAAAAATTAAGCTAATAAATATTCATGATGTCATGACTCTTACATGAATATTCATGGAATAAAGGGTTAACCATTTACTCCATAAATACGCCTTTTTACGCCATTGCAAAACTAGTGGACCCAGAACAGATAGCTTCTATAGGAACCGTCTGATCAGGATCTGTTTGCTTATGAAAGAATATAAATATAATTCTACACATTCTGTCATATTGAAAATGTCCTTTGTTTGTAGTGCAATTATAAAAAAGTCAGTTATCAAGCAGAGAATACCTAGAGCAAATGGCTTCCATATGACCCGTCTGATCAGGGTCTGCTCTGTTTGCTTATGATATACAGTAAAACCTTTCTATAACGACAGCTAAATTACATCAAGTATATTGTGTTAAAGGCAGGTAGATGCTTAAAGCAATGTGAAAGTAAAACAGAACGCTCCTATAGGAGCGTTCTGTTTTACTTTCACCTTGCATTAAGCAACCACCTGCCCAAAATACCAACTAATTCACACAATTTGGTGGTCGTTATAGAGAGGTTTTACTGTAGTATAGATATGATTCTGTAGTTTTTGTCATTGCCAAATTTCTCGTGGCCATGTGCAATTATAACAAGTTAATCTAATTAATATTCATGACGTAATTACCTATTACATAAATATTCATGTAGTAAAGGGTTAATTAATATTGATTGGCATCATTTCTTGTATGAATATTCATGGAGTAAACAGAAGATACGCGTACTAGACGGTTACTTCAAATTAGTGTGTGAAAGTAATGAATGACAGACACGACAACGTCTTATTCAGTCTAGAATTATGGGACCTAAATGCAACGTCGAAAAATTATGCAGCTTTTACAATTTTGCAGACAAACAGGCCATAAACAATTTTAACGACTTTGGAATTTCCATTACTATAGAAAATGAGAAAAATTACCAGTCCATAGCACGAGACACTTGGCAGATTTATAACCATACATAGAACGTCTTTGGTACAGTCATATATACTGATTTAGTTCTTAATGATCGACCATTCCTATTCACAATTGTGTATTAAATTATGATTTGCCAAGGCAATAGCAGACAGTCGGCCTCCGGCAATGACACAAATTTCAGCTACAGAAGAAGCGTTATTCCAAATTATTACACTTTCGAGACAGTAATAGCTTTGCACTTATCTACAAACGAAGGAAAATGACAATCGATAGAAAGGATGGCTTTTTCAGAAAGGGTATGTTTTGCTTAGACTTGATTATTTTGAGTTTTGCTCGTGTGCAAAGCCTAAGTACTTCATTGGTATGGAGTGTTTGACAGATAAACTTATATGCAATTGCTTTTTGTATGTAAATTGTTGATTAGTCTTTATGTAAAGAGGAAGATGATGTCTTTCAGAAACATGAAAACATTTGGTTTTATAAACAGTTTATCGCCATTTATGTAATGACATAACACATTTTATTTAATCCTCCCAATGCTGAATTTTCAAATGGACATTTTCAACATTCAAACAAGTCAAGCTTACCGTGAATAGTCAGGGATGTTTCTGTGAAAGAAAATTGTGACATGACAAACAGTGCATACCCCGATGAGAGAGCTCATCTAGGAACTTTCTTATCTGGATTTATATTGTTTTCAAAGGACATTAATGATTAGTTGCACAGATATGGTTAACAGCAGCTTGCATGTATTGACTTTGATGTTATTTTAGTCAAAGATGCTGAACTGACTCAGAATGTCTCGGGAGAATTCGTTTGGAGAATGTTACAAATGTCTTCAATCAACTAATAGAACTTGTCAATTATTTCTCTTTCAATCGCAATGTTTCTCAATATTATTACTAATGAAACCTATATTTGAGGACCTGGTTTCCTCTAAAATGTGATATCTATATTGTGAACAAATTAAGAAAGTGCTTTCTACCGGCTTTGTATTAAATTTTGATGCGGTTTGAAGACGTGCTGCATACTCTTAACATTGTCAATCAATGTATGTTTCTTTTATGGCAGGGACCTTTCATTCTAGATTTAAAGTTTAGAAACACAATAGTAAAACTCGATACTTCAAATTTATAGTAATGAATAATGTGTGCATTTTTAGACAGGTGGATTTTTAATGCTGGGTGAAAGTCATGCAGAAAGCTCAACGAGGAGCTTTCTGCATGACTGTCGCATTGCATTAAGCTGCCATCTGTCTTAAACATCAATTATGATACGTACTTGTGTGTGCGAATAATCGAAACCTTACTGTACTTGGAAACCGCAATGTTTTAGAATCCAGAACTGATCAGGATTCCAACTATAAAGTACAAAAATGAGTCACCATATACAGAGCAAACAGCCGCCCGAACAGCAACACAAGGAAACAGCAAAAGTACACAACTATAAAAACATCAAGAGACA